>DWQT01002711.1:0-13641 GCA_018244895.1 Myscelus amystis hages | reverse complement strand
TTTGTTCTGTGTCTGGTCGTAATAAAAATATCTATATAAGTATTATATAATATGTATATATGTATGTTTATCAGCTGGCTGGTTACCATAACACAGGCATTAAATTGCCTAATTTGGAATCATATAGCCGTGTGTGGAATTGTCCTAAGATATTATTATTATTATTATTATTATTTGTGGTCGATCCTAATTTGTCATTGTTAAATCTCACTTTACACATTTTGTTCTTGGATACTTTTAAAAAACTTCTAACAGACGATTTGGCTTATAATTCATATCTGATATTCAACTCTTCACAGTTGATATCTCAACTTGATTTTACTAAATTCAGAGATAATTTAACCTACAGCAGTCTGATCCCAAGTTAGGCAAAATTCGTGTTATGGTAATTAACCGTTTAAATTACCTATACAAGTTTCTAATAATATATTCTATTTTAATGTAAAATTTACGATGCAAATACTTGCACTCATCACATATTTTTCCTGAGTGTCAATCGAACCCAACTCAGCAGCGGTGGTTCAGCAGTCAGGTTGTTTCTAAAACAGAATTTGTTTGACGTACATCCAAAATTTGGTCTCCCTTTGGAGATAACCCATTTTTATTTTTTGACCTTTAGGATGTCAGTGTCCCACTAAAATCCTAGAGGTATACATACAATTCAAAAATTCAAAATACACTAGACACGGAACCACTGCTAAATGTTTTTTTTTTTCATCCGGCGACTAGCGCGTGCAACTTTCCAAAGCCCACAACCCTCAGGGTCATACACATTGGAAATATAAAAAAGCCGAAAAAGCCTCCTTTCAAACACTACTTTGACTAAATGTTTGAACTTTCTGGTTTTCGAGGCATGTTCGCTACGTATTAGTTTACAGGGAAGTGGAATTTTCGTTATTTTTTGTGAAGCATTTTCACCCGTATGATTACGTTGCGAAGCATTTTGAAGCTTTTATAAAACAATTATAATAGACGCTATTGATAGAATTCAGAAATGTATCGTTACTTGGAATTAAGGAATCGGGAGGCTTAAATTCACCAAAATAAATAAATAAGCCATTGTTATTACTCAGTCATATCATCTCATCAAATTTAGGTAATCAGAGTTAGAATTTAGTTCTTCGACATAATTCTGTTGGCTGGGTAGGTACCTACTTTTAAAAAAATTTGAAAATACATAAGTGCTATTTTTCTACCGGCACGGCACCTGAATAAAGATTACATCTGCAATAAGTAATAAGGGACATGTTTTTCTTCTCAAACGTTTTCTGCAGCATAAAACATTAAAATTAGAATATATAGCATTACGCATCCAAATACACTTCGTTCTTTATAATAATGATAATAAAACCTCCAATTGTTAAAAACTAGAAGTTGTTACTCTAATTGCTTAAAACTAGAATTACTGTACAACGCCCATCCCAAAGACATTTTCCATGACGTCGGAGGCATTTTCTTTTTAATCAATCGCAAACGTCAAAGACACGTTGCCTTTCAGTGGGACGCAATTAAAAATTGCTTTGTGCCTTTACGAGATTAACGAAACCAACTGCAGGCGCGTTGATTAAATTTTGAATTTCAAACACCTAGAACGGAAAGGATTTTGTCACGTCGCCTTTTGCAACGTGAGCGCTGTTTTTTGTTTCAAATAAATGAGGACGTACGGATTTATTTGATCGCATGCCCAGCGAATCTAATTAATTATTTCTGCTGAAATTTATTCAAGTTGCTTACCGTGTAAGGATTAGTTACAATCACATGGAACGGTGTAAAGTGTGAAAGAACAAGAAAAGTTGAACAGATAATAATTACATGATTTTCCGTTCGCTATAATGGTTTTATGTACACTTAACCCTGCTGACCCCGGCGAAAACGGATATAAATTAGTGTCGACGGCTCGAGTTCCCAGCTACGTTCCGAGTTGCCGATTAACTTAACTCCATCAAGAAGTTTTTGTCGGACACCAGTTACTCATAGGTTAGTATCAAAGGGGTTTAGTTAATATCAAACATTGGCGGCGATTGCAAACTAAACGTTAATTTAAGATAACTGAATAGTCGCTCACTACGTTATTACTTTCTAATTAACTTTTGACTACTAATTAAAAATGACTTCTGTCGCAGTCTGCCAAAAATAAATAACTCCGTTTATTGTCGGTTAAGCAATAAATATCTCAAATATGAAAATGTCAAAAATAATGGTATTCAGGCAATAAGAAACAAAATAGCTATTATCGGTTGAACACTAAATTGCCTCCACATTTTATATGCTCTTAGATAGCAGTTGTTGCGTAGTATCTATACGATATGTATACTTATTAAAATGTTCCGATACCACATAGCCAAATACTTTTCATACAAAAATCAACGTACGTGAAGGATTTGGAAATATTTGACATACCAGACGCGAACTATGTTGTTATATGTAACTAGGTACCTTGGGATCTTGATTAAGTGACCTTTGCAATGGTAACTAACAATAAACCTGACCGTATTGAAACTTTAGTTATAGTAAGCATCTGCAGTATCCAAAACGCTTAAAAACCTCTCTGACTGTCCATTGTAACAAAGATGTATTAGGAAAACCAATGAATGTGGGTTATAAATTTTTATGCTGAGGTGGACGCGGATACCTTTGAAACTATGGTCGTAAAACCTAAGTTCCGACCCTAATCCTCCAAGTAAATCCCTTAGCTGGCAAAAACTGTCGGTATTCATCGATTGTACCTAATTCTCCAAAGACCCTTTTGAAGAAAACTGTGCAAATGTATTAATCGCATTTTTCATACATTAACACACCTAATTTGACAGATTAAGTATAACTTTTTGTCAGTTGCTTAAATTAAAAACTTGCATATTACTTAATTTTAAATTAATTGAAACAAATATTACATAAATACTTTCTTTCTGTCTGAAATGGAGGTCGAAGAAGAGAAAACCTTTCAAGAAAAACAAAATACGATAATATTCAAAAATTTATTGGTGGCGAGACAAAACCAACCATTTCTCTTCGAAAAAAAAGAATCAAATAAGCTTTAAGTTTATTCGATTTCTTAAATATCTATTATATTACAACTAATTTAAAATACGATGAACAAATATGTACTTGAGGTGCTGGAAACGATTATATAAAATGTACATAAGGATTTGGCACAAGGATCACCTAGGCATTGTCGCTGGGTTTATTAGTTCGGATAGCGCAACTACACGATACCATGGCATGGGGTCTTAAATTGAAATTAGCCACTCGTTCGTCGCCAAATACTAGCGGATCCTACGAATAGTGCACCCGCAGCTAACAGTGTGTCGGGAGCTGTCCAAGTGAAAAACTAAAAGCGTTTGAAATTGAAACAGATTTTACTCGATAAATACCTGTCTATTCGGTCGATGCAGCTGCGGGAGATTGATAAAAATCATTCTCGATTCAGCATTAAAATGTTTCTTGTACTGTACATTTGTGTTGCAATATTGGCAGCATATGAACATGTCCTTTCTTTCTTTGATTCTTTCTCTCTTAATGGCAAATTTCATTTATTAATTACAATATTATGTAATATATGGCATTATAATATAAATACCGGAACCCTATATAATAATAAAACGCTGTAAAATCATAAGTTTTTGGTCATAGATTGTACTGTTTGTGAAAAATTCAAGGATTGTGTTCATACTATATCGAAAGTGCTGAACTTTTTTGTCCATATAATAATATGCTACTAATGTAAACTTTCAATGTTTCGTATAAAAAATTTGGTATGACACGTAAAATATAACATCTGAATCGTCAACGGCTCGTCCCTTGCTCCTGGCACAAAACCCGAAAACCTGGACCCGTGCCACCGTAGCAGGCTATCAACACTCGGCGTGTGACAAATGAAGCGGCATATTATGAAGAAACCCGTCGTATTTCGAACGCCAGATGGCACCACTAGTTATTGTAGAACATAAGAACGTTCTGTATTATCTAAATTAGACAATCCGTGTTTTATTAGCTAAAATATGACACCGTTTCACAAATTTAATATAAGCATTGCGTTTCTTTTTCAATGAATCCCAAACTGAAATAAAATGTCTGTTAAATCAACACGTGCCTTTTAGTGAACACACAAACCACTAAACACTGAACATTCATTGATCATTTGTCCAACCAGTTTCATTGTTGTACTGGAACTATAAAGTGTCTTTTTACGGCATTGAAACCAATATACAAAGTGTTATTTCAATAAAATTAAATTTATGGAAATAGGATAGACTTCGCTGCACTTTACTAGGCGAAAATGGGTTTTATTAAACAACACTACGTTAACACTGTTAAATCCGATATGAATATGGTTTACAAAATCTACTATTACTAGTATTTGGATGACAGTTACGTCATTAATATAATACCCGGGTCCCTGTTAATGGTCAATAAAATAGAGCTGGTGGCTCTAGCGGTCCGTGCACTCTCTGATCCTCGTACGAAACCCCGGATAAGCAGAGCTAATCGTGAATAAAGTTGAGCACCGGATCGTAGATGTTTATTGCACAAGTTTTGTTAATACGACGCACTTATACGCTACGAACACTTGCGATTAAGTAAGTCGAATAAGGTTACGCCTAACGGTCGCATTACGCTGGATTTCATCGGGTTACATATTTTTTTATTTACCTAAGTACACTTAAAGAAATTGCATCAAAGTGACGATAATAATCTGTCTTCTTTATATATATAGGACAGTTACAGCGATATATTGACTCATCCCTCAAATCAGGTAGGAGTATTCCTTTCGGCGACCAGAGGTCAGCTAAGAACGGATTTTACGAAATTCCACCTGTAAGGGGGGTCGCGGGGGTGTTCATTATAATTTATATAGCAAAGCAATGTTTGCGGAGTCAGCTAGTTGTGAATGAAACACTTCACAAAATTATTCACTTATTAATTCATCGACGTGATCACTTTATTCGGCTACTCGGATTATATTATGTAGTTAACTACTTTAGTATTCGTCAATCTACTAAATCGCTTTGATTATAAACTATCGTAACGAGAGTCTAATAAAAACGGGCCGATGAAGTTAGCCGGCAACTTGGAACCTAGTTAGCGACTCGAGAAATCGTCACTAATTTATTTCTTGCTCCGGTGAGTCAATGGCGACGCCGCAAATTTCTAACTTTAGTGCTTAATCAGGTGGGCTTTGGTGATGAATATATTGAGTTTTACTCTAATACAATCGCAATCATCGTTTGGTTAGGTTCTCTATATTTTACTTAGAAATTATAATATGATGGTATCTTGAGCTAAATAAATACTTTAACCCATGTCTGTAGAAGAAAATTTGGACCTATGACTAATTACTTACTTACTTAGACTAATTAAATACATGCGTTTCCCTTTTCCTTTGCTGTCTATATCAATTGGAATTCCCTCTTTTTCAATTCGCGTCGAATACGCACATAGCTACCTAGTCAATATAAAAAAATTGAATTATGTCATTTTTCCATTTAACCGACGATATGTATAGAATATCTTGTTAGAAAATATACATCCATCGAATGTTAATATAGTCAAACGGAAAGTACCTACTTTATTATCGTCTTTGCTGATATTGGTTCCATTTATACGGTTTAAGGATGCAATAATTTAGGGATTTTAGCACTTAACTTTATAATATGTATTGACATTCAGCATTTGGTCATTTTTAAAGATCATTCCAGTAAAGAATTAATGTCCTTTTGGAATAGCATTACCTACATCTTGCTATGCATCGATGGTTTTGTATTAGGTACTTAAAATGTGGGAAGATATAAGAATAATTACATATGTGGAGAAGTTCACTTATCAAGATGTCGAAGAAAATTGGGTTCAGGTAAAACTTCTTTTTTCTTCTACTGTCTTCAAATTAATAATACAACGTCGTTTCTTAGATGTACAATTGACCGGGCATTCTCGAATCGTACGATTCGATTATATTCATGAAAAATATCCTTTGACACAGAGGCAAATCAAATGATGTTCAGTTACAATTTTATAACGATAAAGATTTAACTTTTAGTCTTAATCATTTGCAAATCCATGCGACATTTTTACAAGTCTCGCAGCCGGCGTGCCAACTTTGTCTCGAACAATTTGGGGCCCGACTGCTTACATGAATATGTATAACCCAAGTTTTCGCACACCTGGCCGCCAAGACCGTAGTCGAATAAGTCGGATAATTCTTGCGTCGTATTTTAAATATTAAAGTCGTTTATATGGTATTTCGGATTATTCTTTCTTGCGAAGTTAGTCGTGGAATAGGCGGTCCTTTACAACCTATATACATATATAATTTTGTGTAAAAAAGGTGAAGAAGACGAATAATAAAGTTATTTTGGTCAGTGGAAGCATATTGCAGTACAGAATCATATAATTGGGGACGGTTTACAAACTGCTCAAGATGGTGTCGCATAAAGGATGGCATGCATGCATACGCATATAAAAATATACTCATGGATGTTACATAACCCGGTGTTATGTTATGTTATATTATTATGTTACATAAACATTTTTACCTTAATTAATATATCCATTACTTAAATTCAATTACAATAATATAACCAAATCTTAACACTACTTATAACAATTAAAAAGTTACGTATTGTTAAGTATTACGCAGATATACAAAAGAGTAATTAAAAACATAATCAAAACCATTACTATGAAAGATTCACATTGAAAATAACGGGTGTACGCACTCACACACACAGAGGATACAGGCAATCCCGATTTTTAGTATACGAAAGACCAAAGTCAAGTACACAAACACCCAAACTCAGAACACATAAGTGAATTCATTATTTACGTTTCTGACTGGAAGAGAATTTAACTTGCTTCGCGGCAAACGTACAAGGAGACATTAATATTATTTCTGTTCTTCGTAAATGATAATCTTATTAAAATTTAATATTCAATATACCTACTGTTTATTTTACATACGTTACATATATTTTAGCATATTGTGTTCTTTTATATTCTATTTTGACACGTTACCTACTATGATGTCACGCGACATCTGTGGGCGAACGGAGTAAGATTCCAATGCGAGATTCCTCGGACGTCCGTTGCAGTGCAACGGCACCACTAGTCGCATAGTTACTACCATCGTAATGCATTAATGATTTTTGTGTTATGGAATCGCCCATAGTATTAGCCCAGTGGCAAATCTCTAGTAATCTGCCCAAAGAAGCAGCGATGTAGGTGTCTTAATGTGTGCAACGGCTAAATTTCGTTATAATTATCTTAAGCTATCTTCGGGCAATTGATTTCTTATATGTTTGAAGTGTTTTAAGCACTAAGCACGTGAGCACATAAAGTATTCTACAAACGATCAGTGCTGTATACTCCATAAACCGGTTTGTACACGTGTCTAGTCTCATCACTGGTTAATTTGAACGTTCAATACGTGCCCGGAACGTTTTCGGTCCGTGTCTCCTTAGAACAATATTGATCCAGAAGTGTACGTTCTTTTGGAATGTACCTACAATCTAAAACGATTACGCTACTGAAAAGTACATTTCAATCATTTTGAAACTAAAACGTTTTGTCTTTTGACGAATGAAATCGTTGTAAGTATAACGGTCGCGTTTCTACATTTTTCACTTTATAATAGGTAATAGATAACCACCAATGTTGGTAAAAGGTAATAATGTTAGACCAGGCTTCTAACAGTCTAGCAGTCTGACAGTCTATCCTAATCTATTTCGGGACGCAAAAAAGTCTAAGAGAAAAAAACATGATTGCGATTATAAAAAAAATTCGTTTACCATGGTTTCACCGATAAAATATTTTGGAGAAATGTTAAAATAAACAATGGAAGAAGTAGATATACTTACCTAGGCGGATTTCTTACAAAGAAATCGGATCGGACTATACATACGTTTGTACACGAGTAACAAATCATCAGGTATTTATGTACATGAAAACAGTGTAAATAACATCATATTTAGTTTTATTTCCCTTTTGAATGTGGATAAGTATTTATGCCAACCATTAATTAAAAGGAACGAAAAATTAGGCATGAAACTCAAATGTAGCACGACCATGTTACGTCATCTGTGACGTAACGGGCGAAGTTCAACGCGACTAATTCAATCGTTAGGAACTATCCAGCCGGTTCATTCATATATTTGCAAGTTTATGGCCCCGGACCCGTAGGGTTGGATACCTCCTGTAATATTCAGTGGATCCAATCGGCTCAAATTGGGAATGATGACACCATAAATGGATTTACACCGCTCGCCGTAATTGAGATGAGACGTCGTCATAAATAGTGATGTGTGAAATGGGTGTTACAGTTGCGTGGCTGATTAGTGGAAAATATACAGATGTAAGAGACATCATTTATTGGATGAAATATTACAAAGAGAACATGAAATTATTAAAACAAACAGGTTTTGACTAAATATAATTAAAAAAAAAAAGAAAAAAAAAAATTAATATGTAATAAGCATGGGATATCAATTGTTTTTAGCTCACAGATAAACATTTCTTTCATACACATAGGAATCTCCTCCATACAAACATTTTATATTGGACAAATTTCCTTTTCCGATTTCTGTAAATATTTTGCGTTTCGTTGTCGCGTTGCGTTTATGTAGGCAACTGGTTTCCTTTCTAAGTTAAGCGCAAACAGCAATTGTGTCAGAAAAAAAAACACAAAAAAAAGCATATTACATTTTTTTTTCTTCCCATCGAAATATTTTTAACGAAATACATCACCTATGAACTTACATTTAACATAAGCAATCGTGGTATTAAGAATGTTAACGTCCACGATGTATCGGGTCGTAAAGGAAATATTGTCTCTGCGCGGCCTAAACTTTTAATGGCACTTGACGCTGCGAAACGGGGTTAAACTACATTAGAGTGTGTATCTCGATTTTTAGTTCTCTTCGGTCCCTTGGTAGACATTTATTATATCTAACGATTGTTCACCTCGCTTTGGCTTCGCACGGGCCTAATTCAAAGAAGAGAAAAAAACTGCTTCAATTAAGTTGGCAAAACTGTTGATAGATAACAATGTTCTACAAAGCGTTGAACATTATTTTGTTATATTATCAATATTGTTCACAGCGCATGCGAAGTAAGGAATTTAATAAGTCTTCCATTGAAACTTTGGGTTACAATATTGGAGTTTTAGTAGAGATCTCTATAGTTTTTTTAGCCTTAGTAGCCTACGGTTCGCGTGTGGTTAGTATCTCGCATGACGCAGGCTAGCTCAATAATTGCATAGAATTTTACTGGCAAAAGAATTTTAAAAAATCGTATGAGTAGTATTATCTATATACAAACTTACTCACAAACCTTCGCTATTTATAATATTAGTTATTCAGTTGGAAATGTCAGAATTACTAATGCTAATAATTAGGAGTACCAATAAGTTTCGCTTCTTTTTGAATTTTTCATCGTCTCTTTAAACCTAATTATCTTTATTTCTCTGTGGGGTTTCTACGTCTTATGAAAGCGTCCTGGAAGCCAAGGGGGGGGCGAGGGGCGTTTTGGACCTCTTCAAGAAAGGCTAGCTTTAACCAAGTTGTCGTTCAATAACGCTACAGTCTGTGTGAGCTGTGGATAAGATCCGGTGCCTGCATTACAACTGGGAATTTATAATAAAGATAGCTAATTCCTGTGCCTGGTAATTTCGTCCGTAGCGCCATGTGTAATGGTTATTTTATCAAAACGTATGTTCCTGTGAAACTTCAATATCATTCCGCAAAACAGAGTAGCCTCTGTCACTCTCCAAACCTTCAAGTATCTCCATGACAAAAGCCATAGAGGCACATCTGTGGTCGACCTGAGATAGGAATCGAATCTTATCTGGGTTTGTTTGTAAATGTCCACGGGCGGCAGTAGCCACTTACCATTAGGTGGACTACACGCTCGTCTTCTACTTCCATATTATAAAAAACATATGTATATTTTAGACTTTTTTCATTTCCCTTTCAAAAATACGTACGTACGTCTTATTTAAGATTACGTTCTAATTTTCCCATATAAAGCAATGTAGCGGCCAAATAACCCTCAAGCGGAAGAGGTCAAGGGTGCTCGCAACGTGGCCAACAAATTGAGATCGCCTGATATGTTGCCCGAAATAAATCTTCGTCGAGAACAAGGATTGCGCTGTTTTGTTTATTGCTACGTGTTATTGTGGTTTCTTTTATAACCGTCGCGAAATGTATTATGTTGTAATGCTGTCACTTCTCATAACGTAAACATAGCGCATCCAACTATTATGCCTTAAGCAGTCCTTCGGTTTACGATTTAACAGTTTTTAAAAACTTTAAACGTACCAATCGAAACTATTAATAAAACAAACTAATTGTGCATAATTCCAATAAAATACTTACAAATCATTTTAGCGTTCAATAAATGCTCGTAACTACAGATGTTGGCATTTAAATTTATAAAAATCCAATCTCGTACGTAATGCTATTTTCGGTAAAAGCTTTTTTTGAGTAACAGAAAAACTACAATTAGCAATTTGCCTACGAAAAGTTATAAAATATTAACAAAACGTTCACGTTTCAAAGCATTTAAGAGCAAATAAATTAACTAAATGTGTACAATAGTGTACGCTTAGAATCGAGATACAGCACTCTAATGTAATTTAACCCCGTTTCGCGGCGTCAAGTGCCATTAAAAGTTTAAGCCGCACCGAGACAAGCTTTCCTTTACGACCCGATATATTGTGGACGTAAAGAACTTTTATTCTCTATTAAGAATGTGTAAGGGAACCATTTTTATTTAAGGTAAATTGGCCATTTTTAATGTGATGCTACTTTTTGAGTACAATAATAACCTATCAATGATTGCAAGCACAGGCAGCACGAATAAATATGTTTTAATGTCAAAAAAACGTTTGTTAAATAAGAAACTGTAACAGTTATAGTAAACAATGTTAAGTTCATTGCTGAATAAAATTGCTTAGATTGAGTTTAACATTGTCAATAATCGTTTTACATATACATATACAAATGTATATACAAGTATGAAAAATATGTCTTCAATTTTGTTAAGCTCACTTTTTAAAAATCGAGAACCTATTCAAAAAGTATCTACGGCAGAATCAATGTTGCCATAATTATTTGTACGGTAACTTACGTTATCAACGAAATACCTTAAAAAAGATAATTCAAACAACCGTCAAAAAAAAATAGGGAAACTGCGATAAAAAAAATAATTAAAAAGAAATGTGATCACAAAACAAGTCTTAAGCAAATTATAAATTAATTGAGAAGGAATGAGGCATTATCAGGCAGACGGATCCAATTGAATTAATAAATAATCTTTCCATTAACTGGTACATAACTTAACTGAATCAAAAGCAATAAAAGCAAAACTGATTAACCCGGCGTGACTGTCGAAATTCGAACACGTGTCAAATTATCGAACATGACATCGGAATGAATGCGCCCGTCATTTTAACGCAATGAGTCGTTAACCGCTGTAAAGGTTTTATTTGATTTAGAAACTAAGAACAAAATTTCAACACTAAACTGCCGCATTCATACTTAATACAATATTAACAGGACTCAAAATCGGTTTGTTGATTATACATATACATAAATCGTTTTTACTTTAGTCGCACAGTAGCGTCTTCTGTCGCGACCAATGAAACATTTAATTTGAATTTTCTTGTTAATTTTTTATTTTAGCGGTTGACGGTGTTATGCACTACGCGTATTCATTTAGTTTTTTTTTATACGTTTTTAATGAATTTGGAAGCTCGTCTGTCATAAACGAACACAATTGTTCTTGATCGGACTGCGTGAGTAACCAGTCTATAATTGAAACTTTGTTACCGTTTATATGGTTTCTTTAAAACAAAGTCGAGTTTGAGCGCATATTTTATAGCTATGTATTTTAGATTTTTATTTTAACTTTCCTCGAGTGCCAGTTCATCGGCTAATTTATTAAATTTGTCGATCATTTTTCTGCGCCGAGTTATAAGCAACTGAACTATTTGTTAGTATGATTTCATTTCAAATAGAATGCAGTTTACGTATTTCAGCTTACAGCACTTTACTTTTATGGTACCGTTATTTTTATGCGGGTGACACATTTCTCATGGATTATATTGTATTTGCATTGGAATTGTACATTATTGATGTCTTTGATTTCTATAGCAAAGAAAAAGATAGATACCCAATAGGAAAAAGTTCGTATTCATTGTTTTAATTTGCAAAACTTATTTCCGGCCAATACTGATAAGCTGCACTTTAGATCCGCATGTCAAATCAAACTATAATTTACCACTTTATACGCTGTGGTGTTGAATACTTAAATATTGTTTTAAACGCATAGGGTAAGAGCTTCACACTGTAAATGCCGCTACTAGTATGATTATATCAATAAATAGCTATTCAGAATAGCTGGTCAAAAACCTCTTTCTTATCATGATTAAATATATTTTACCATAAAATGTTCTCAGCATTTATAACTGAACCAAATAGTGCAATATAAAATGTCATTGCAGATTAGCAGTGAAGTGGCATCGAAGGGGCATAAAATAGCCCGTAATTGAAATCTATTAAGACCGTCTGGAGAGTAAAAAGACATAACAATGCACCAGGCCCCGGCCGATGACCAACCGGTTAGTCAGGATTAGTCGGGAATGTGCTACACTGAGATACTCAAGTGACAGAGTGCTGATAGTGTATCTATTGTCCGATTGGAAATGTCTAGTTAAAGACTAAAGTAATGTCGGTACCTACAGCTATACCTATAATTACTTTCGACGTAATTATTTCGGACATGTTGTTTATTAGGAATGACGATGGGCCACCTAATGCTATGTAGGTAGGTACTCACCGTTATTTGCCATAAGAAGGAGGCACTCAACGCGAATTAAATCTTAAAAGACATAAACAAAAACAATCAATATGTGCTTATATTAGTTTAATTTATTGGAGAGTTGAGTTATATACATAATGGAAAATAACTTTATTGTTGTCAGGAGACGTTCAACGATTTTAATTCAATCCAGATGTATAACAGAAACTCGTGTTAGTTACATTATTTGTAACTCAAGTACGGCTGAATCGATTTGGCTGAAAAAATCTTTGAACAGGAGTAAGTCGACTTCCTTAGTCTCTGTCTAACCCTATAGAAAATAGACGCGACTGTATGACTATGTATAGAGACTACAAACACGTTGTTATTACAATGTATCATATGATATACCTTTCAATTAGATTCTCGTATTATTTTGCAGTTATGAACGCTTGTGAAATTCTTCCTACACCACCCGCTTTACGAGCGGTCCGGCCGCACGTGCGGTAGCTAAACAGAGTTTATACAGGCACGTGGGCCAACGCTAACAACTCGCTTATGAGTCATAATTCCATCAAAAGTACAGTTCATACATCCAATCAATCCTTCTTGCGTAATCATATGAGATATTTTATATCATCGATAATCTACGGGTACAAAGTATACTATACGGTAAAACTATACGCGTTGATTCTCTTTAGATTCACGTTGATTTAATATAGTTACTGTCGTTAGCGTGTGAAATATCGAAGGAATTCCGTCTTTGTGCAATTATAGGCACCGTTTCTATAAAGCAGACTATGAAAAAATTAAAATAGAACTAAATAGTATACCTTGGGAAAAAGAACTAGG
>DWQT01002710.1:0-13644 GCA_018244895.1 Myscelus amystis hages | reverse complement strand
CAGGCACTTCACGCAACGCGGGGTGGCGTGACAATTTCGGGCAGAGTGCCCGTAGAGCTGGCAACGGTGACATTGGCACAATGTAAGCGCAGTAACCGCTATGTCAATAGAACTGCAAGTAGAAGTGTGCGGAACACAGCTGTCTGCTATCTCGCTCTATCGCAGACAGATGTCATAGCGACTGCATAACGGATACTTTCGTAGCAAATAGGCATCTAGAAGCAGTGGCGTAGCTGGGGGGTGCGAGCGGTGCAGTCGCACCGGGCATCAAAAGGAAAGTGGCATCAAAGTCGACGATCTTCAAAAATTCTTCAAAGATTTATATAACTACTCTACTGTGTCCTGAAATCTGAAATTATTTTGACCATTTTAAAGGGCATCATGTCTTAATTAAGCTGCACCAGGCTGCTGCACCAGGCAGCAAATACCCTAGCTACGCCACTGTCTAGAAGTGTTTATAGGACACAAGAGCTTCGCAAATACCTATCTATATCTATACATGTCTATTTCGAAATTCGAGCGTAATTCATCATATTATTATTTTTAAATTTGAAAAATTAATTTTAAACTCGATACAGCAAAATAGTTTTAACTTGACAATCGCGGTGTTTTTCCCAATTTCCTCGGATTTTTAATTTGAAATCAGCTATGTAAAAACCATGAGTGTTTCATTTAATTGATCTATAAATAGCACATATTACATACAAATGTATCATCCGGCGTATAAACTGTAATCCCGAATTAAATCTCGCAAGGTTTTTCCTTCACGTATTCATATATAGATAATTAGTCTAAGACAAAACATTGGAATATATATAACGTAAAAAAAAAAGATTAAAAAGATAAAGATAATGTTAAAGACATTGTTTTATAAACTATTGTAATTTGCTATTTTTGAAACAATTTTGCGTATTTCATACGAAACCAGGCCTACCTATCGTTGTTTTATACAAGAAAAGAATAGTGACAAGAGGCTTAAAAACTATCGCAATCCGTTGCTCTTCCGTAAATCAACGGCTGACGTCTGCGTTATATATCGCAACATTGTCGGTCTGTGCGTCACGGATGGTTTATAGCCTCCGAATCAAATTGACGGGGGAGTCGGCATATTGCAAAAAAATATTCGCGCCAAATGAACTCGTTTCTGTCTTAGTGGCATGTCTCCAAGAGTTTACCGAAGTGATTTAACAACAATAGATGTCATTCGACAGGCTCTCGCTAGTCCGCGAAACTTGCAGCTGATGAAGAATGTAATAAATGAACAGGTTATTAAGTGAACTGATTTTTGATCATTGTGAAGTAGCATTCCAAACCGGAGATATTAGCAGCGTCTTTTAACAAATTACACCTATTTACATAAGTGTTATTATTAATCTATCGTATTAAAATTCTTGTTCATTTTGCGATTATTTCAACCAATTGCAAGAACTGCACTTTTACAAAAAATCCATTCATTTACGTTCAGGATAATCAAACATCACGCTTCTTCGAGCAACGATATATAACTTCGATTAGTCACAATAAGCAATAACAAAATCGATTATGTAAAACAGTCAATTTGAAAAAAATATGAACCTAACGCAACCATAAGTTGGCGTTGACAAAACATGATTAACGACGTCAATAAAAATAACTTCATAAAAATCCATTCTCATTATGAATTCCTATAAATGTCTTTTTGTGCCTTTGGATGAAAAAAAAAAAGGGAGAATGTGGCAGGCTGGGGTCGTTTATACCGAAAAGGGTTCAAAGTACCATTAGCCACACTCGAAGTTGGAATGATGTGAATGCTTAATAACGGCGAAATATGATTAGATCGAAACTGCTTTAACTCCGCACTTTAAGAACAGAAGTTACTGATGTCAACTTTGATAATACAGTGGATTTTAAAATACGGAGGGAAAGTAAACAAAGCGTATTTAGGTACCTATAGTCAATATTAAACAGTGTGTTTGTTCTTTTTAAACGTAATCTTTGTGCATTGATATAGCATTTTGTGATTAAAATTTTCTTTTTTTCTTTAAAGTGTTCTTTACTCTTATTATTCTTATTTAGGTGTTAATAAATAATCGTGCTTCAAAAGTACAGTATTGTTTTAATGGCGAATTTTTGTAACTTAAATCTAGAAACGGAATGGACATTAGATTTAATGACAATTTATTATCTAAAGGTATTCAAATTTAATCTGCGGTTTCTGACACCGGTTCGATGTCTTCAATCTGCGGTGCGGCCTCCAGTAGAGTCAGCTTCTGATCCTTAGCTTTCACGTGCGCGAGGTACACAGTCCACACGAAACTGGCAACACTCACGAACACTATCCTATTCTTCTCGGACACGAAATAGAAGTTTAACGTCTGCGTCGTCGGCCAGAAGACTGCGCCGATTTTGTACGTCGGCCAAAATTTCTCTCTGACTTCATTGACGCATACGTGCAACGGTTTCATTTCGAGGAGGCTCATGCCGAAGAAGAAGTATGCCATCGCCACGGGTGAGTACGATACCTGCGAAGTATTGCAATAGCATGAGCAGCAGTTGTTGAAATATCGTAAGCCCTAGACAAAAAAAGTAAAGATATTTGTCAACTCTGAAAACATTATTGCAACTATATAAAGATACATACATTTCAAAATATACATTTCAAATAACTCTATCGATATCGTTTAAAATATTATTATAGATAACAAATAATTGTACATATAAAGTTTTGAACGCACTCAAGCGACTATTAAACCTGATGTTAGAGTTCTAAACACTTTGAAACTTTTGTGAAAATTCGACAAAATCTCAAATTTATATTTTGCTTGGTAGCTGCAATATTGACAACTACTACCCTATTATATTCCACTGCTGTGCAAAGGTCTTATCAAAATTACGAGGATCCCGAAGTATACGGTAAAAAAGACTAAATATAATTAATAAAATGTCTGAAATGCTTTTAACAATTTGCGGTTGATATTGCTTAATTTTATAGATCGTTTGTAACCTGCGATTGTTTCTAACACACGAGCGCTTCGAACAAGCTGCGTTTGACTACCAACCTGCTCTACAATGGCTCTCGTGACCGCCGTGGCCAGCGTTTTCTTTTTAAAGAAGCGTCCAGAGTATTTCATCCACGTGTAGAACACGGGGGCCATGAAGAATGTACCGAAGACGCCGAATCTGGTGGCGCGCGCCCAGTCCGCTTCCTCTACGCTGGTCCCGTGTTCCAGATACTCCTGGACCACGCTACAGGTCGGCCAAATGACTGCGTACGACACCATCCCTCTAATCAGAGGGAACTGGGACGGGAGACTGCGGACCCTCGTTAATATTCCACTCATGTTTCTTTTGAAAAAAATTGCTATGGTTTTGATGATTGGTTTGACAGAGGTAAGAAAAATACAGACTATACCCTACAGATTGCAATCGTTCTGAAATATCATGTCAAACTGTTGACAGATGAATCGTTAGCAGACGTAGCAGAACACATACTCTTTATATGTACTGCTGATCTACTGACTTGCTTCAAAGTTACTGACAATTTCGAAAAAGCACTTATGACTGTTTTTTACTCTTAGCTAGGCTATTCAAATAAAAAGCAATGATGGGAAAAAACGTTTCATAGCAAAAAAATTGGCAAACATCTACCTGCAAAAAATCTATTGCATCCCCAAAGTTCAGAACAAGAGTAATAGGTAAATAATTTCATAGTATGAACTCATATCAGAAACAGCTTGTTCAAAGAATAAATGAACCACACAATGCAACCTACCCACTTGAAATAGCACATTTCATTGCCATATTCTTCAAATCTTATATTGGAAACATAATAACCTTTTATAGTTCATAATATCTCCATTCAGATACTGTTCATAATTATTATTAGGACACAGAACATGACATGTAATTACCCATTTAGTGATCTCGGCGAGATCGCATCGACCACCCACCGCGGCGGGCGCTTAGAACAATCGAATAATTCGATTATTTTGTCGAATGATTCGATCATTTAGTCGAGTGATTCGAATCGGCGATCTGCTTTGTGATAAGCAGGGTTTGTAGACTGAATTGTAATCATTTTGTGAAAATAAGCTCAGCTAAAGCCACAAGTCGCAATTTCTAAATATTACGAGTATAAAAACGTACTCGTATTTCGAATTGAGTTCAGTAGTTAAGGAAAATGACTGCTATGACAGAGGCTGCGAGTGTAAGGATATTTAGGTCATAATAGTTCGGCATTTATAAAAAATATACATTTATATTTGTTTATATATTATTAGCTGTATTGTGTACGGCAAGGTGTTGTCTCGAGATATTATTCTTCATTTTATTGTTACGTTGATTGTTTATAATTAAGTGACAGCCCTGAATACGGTCGATGAGTCGGCGGAACGGCGCGTGCGGCCGCGGCACATGATTAGTCAATTACGGCACTATTAATCAGATACACTCCCATTTGTTAAGAAATATGATTGTCGCTTAGGTATTGACTCTTATCGTCCGTTACAGCCGAAACAAGTTTCGATTGAATTAGTATTATGTTATTTATCTACCATGCCATTAATTGTTTTAAAAAACTAAGAAATAACAGACCAATATTATCCTAACGGTTAACGAAATAACATTAACATCCAAGTTGTATGAAATACACCAAAATCCAGAGCATTGATTGTACTGCACTGCGGTGCTCCTGAAACTGAAACAAAGGCAGTAAACGTGAATCAATGTTACTGCTTCGCCCAGTCGCCGTAAATTAACATAGCTTCATAGTTTCAGTGTTCTGTTTGATAGATATATATTGAAGAATTTACAAGAATTCTACCGACAAACGTGTGCAAGCAAAAGTGCTGTGGATGATTATGTAGATATTGGAAATTCGTTTTTCGTTATAGTACCCGAAACATGTTTTTTGTGACATTAGAAAAAGGCAAGCCCTTCACCAAAAGATCATTGCAGATTATTCACTTACACCTGTAGTAAGTGTATCCAATTTTATGATAAATTGTAAAACTACTATTATATCTGAATTCTACGTGTTACAACATCATTACTTACTTGCTTAGACGAATAAGTTGGACGTAACTTTTGGTATTAGAAGTAGTTTGTTTGTGTAGAATTATGTTCAAAGCAGAATACTATTAGACAACATAACGTTTTATTGTCAATAAATACGTAGGTACAGTGATGTTACCAACAACGTGGTTATTCCCTGGTTGAGTAAAAAAGGTCTATCGCGTTTTAAAACTTACATGAATATCTATTACCCAGTATCCAATTCAACGCCATCTATATTGCAACTTATATACTACTTTATAGCGCCATCTACACGAGGTTAACAGAACTGCTATCAATAGACGGTATCTGACTAGTTCAACTAGTCCCCGCTAGGTGGCAAGACGAAACAGATAACTAAAGTTGTGCTATGATGTTAAATTATTAAATTCACTTAGATAATTTAAATCACACTTCAAACGTCATGGAAATTGTTAAAGATAAATTTATCACTCTAATACAAAATGTATACATATATATTGTAACAAAAAAAAAAAATAATGCTTCGTCCCGCGAAAGTTCAAATTTTACAGAAATTGTGTCCTAAATAATTATAAGTATTGTACAAACACGCTCACTCAACGTGGCATATTTTCAAAAAACTTATTTTTTGTACTACTGTTTAAAAAGACGTAAAAACTCTTCTAAAATTCTTCAAATATGGTAAATACCACTTCAAATGCATTTGACGATTGGCCTACCTCATAAACTGGCTATTTTATGAATTCCATGACAGGTTTCAAAGTGATTTAGTTTTTTGCATTTTTTACTTCAACTCAATGACTGACCACTTGAAAGTATTTCGTGGATTGTAAATTGTTTAACGATGTGAGAACCACCATTAACTTAAGTATTATTAACAATAGTGTATCGCAAAATAATATTAAATAGTTTCTAAGTAAACCCAAAAATTTTATTGTGATGGTTGATAGTTTCTGAGGCCGTTTTTTTTTGTTTTTACTAGCATATACGTATATTTTGGCCCACTACTGGGCAAATCTGGACATAAATAAAATGTACTTACACTGAACTCAATATTACTTCATACAAAATATCAATCTAATAGCGCTAGAATCAGCAGAAACTGTAATAATATGAATAATAAATTTAATTCCAATGTTCTTCCTTTCGAAGTTGGTTTATTTTTAAATCAGTTATAACTTTGTTTCTTCAATACTTTTTCTTTGAGTACCTGCCTAGTGCCAGCGATCAAACGGTCATTGTATCTTTACGAGATTCGAATTTCAAATTTCAAACTGCGCAACAAATCCCCGGGTCGGGTTACACGGAAGACGTTAAACTCAGTTGTCTATTGATACAAATGTTGTCTTTGGAAAAAATCTTTAGGACGTATTCTATAAGAAACTTTTACGACGTAAACTTCTGTCTTAGCCAAGGTATATTTTTTTTGTCAAAACTTTTTAAATTTGAAAAGCATATCATTACCTATAAGTAGGTACATTGAACCATGCCTATTTTACCAATTCTACCAATAGATTATAGCAGCCAATTTTTTATTTGTTTTAACGACGACCACAACAAATATTGTGAGATTACACTAATTAATATTTCTTTCAAAGTAATAACAGTGGCACTAAAAGCTGAGCGTTATGAATATTTAATGTTAAAAGTTATTATTAGCTACCTACCTAAAATGTGTATTGTCCAGGCGAGGGTCAAAATACAGAGGTTGAGGTAAATGGTATAAAAATGCTTGACATTACCTCTCTTGGGCCTAGTGATTTACATGGACTACGATGTTAAGCCTTTTCATAGTAAACAGAGCCCTATGCTGTATGGAAAAAAGGTAAAAAATTGTTTGAAGTCGCCCTACTTAATCAGTTAGGGTAATCAGTTAATCAGTAGGTAGGTATGAATTATTAACCTGCGCTTTCATTTTTATCCGTTTCTCAATGACCGGGTGGTGTTGACGCGATGTATAAACATATAAACTCACACGTCCGTCTGTAGCATGACGGTGTTGAAAGCGCGATGTGCTTTGATTATTATTAAAAGTATTTAAACAAACTGAGCATTGGTGGTTTACGATCGAATTTCAACAAATCAACATATTTTGAACAATAATCAGGTAACAATACTCTCCAACTGGCTTGTTTAATGTGATCTCGCCTGTTATGGCGGAGCTTTTGGATTCGATTCTCGTCTAAAACAAATATTTCTATTATAAAAAGCTCGGGCCACAAAGGAAATGTTGTACATAAATACGTTCTTCTTGTCGGTACCTAAATAATGTACGTAAATAATAATGAAAGTAAAAAATTGCTGTGTTGTTCCTCTTACAATAAAATAAATCTCTCATAAATAAATAAAACCTCTTACAATAAAATAAAGGACTCTTCGAATAAATTTTTTGATAAAATATTACTTAATTATACAAACATAATATACTAAAATGTTATCAATGAACACAAATTATAAACGCTTGAAAATTATAACTTATTTATAATTCGTTGAAATAGGAAAATAAACCCAGAAGATTTTTTATCAAAAGGGCTACTAACTAAGTTGTATTATGTCAGGGTTTACCAGATAGCAAATATTTGTATTATACCTAAAATCAATTTACCTCAGCTCTAAATAAAACTACCTTTTTGCGGCCTAAGTGAATATTAAAGGAATATCTATTCAAATACTTATTTAAGGTTCTATTGCTGAAATATCTTGTTTATATAAAGGTTTACTGCTTTATAGAAGTAATAAAAATAACGTTATGTTTACATTTCAATGAAAAAATCTCTCATTTTCTGTTTATACTGTACGACGAAGATTAATGGGTATTTAAATAGGTGGTACTAAGCGTTTTATGTGTAGAGTTCAAAAAAAGCGTAAAATTTTACGATCATTAGCGCAACCAAAAACACCGGAGGACTCTATTTACTAATGAAATGAAATCATCCGTTTATTTACGCATCGTAGTAAACAGCCCTCCGGTGCACGACGAAGACGGCACTATACGGATACCAGTTTAGAGTAAAAGAGACGCATAACCCCACAGCCCCGCCCATAGCGCGCTAGGCTCTGTGGATTGGCCTCGGTCCACAATCTATAGCACCATCAGTCTTCCAACGCGTGCCTTTTAAACCACAACATAATTAGCCCGCGTCACTAATTAGTCAATGTGACTAGCGGACTGAACGGTAGTGATCTCAAAATGGACGTGTACGATCAGCACAGTGAGGTTAGCACGTCATACGGCAACAGTTTGAAGCACAACTTCAACTACTGCAAGAATGAGTTATTCAGCTGCGCGGAGAGTGAAAAACAAAAGCACATCGACGACGAGAATTCCATGTTTTTAGAACAGAAGAACTATCGCGTGAAACATGAGGAGCAACAGATGAACAACGGTTTGAACACGCCCTTCTCTGTCAAAGACATCCTGAACATAAACCAGTCGACGAACTTCTATGAACGCCACGACGCATGGAAGCCTAACGATCGAGACAGACGACCGCAGGAGTACGAACCTGTGTATCATCAGAGCCAGTATTGCCCGGAGTACTTCACCCCCGTGTACCCTAACATACCCGTCCACACCAATGTGGACTCGTACTGGAGTCCAGAAGCCTACCACGAACATAAAATCGACGAGTATTACAACTACAATGCATATTGCCCCAACATTTACCATCAAAATCACGAGCAGTATTCCGAATTGCTACCAGGACAGCATCACTCAATGGACGTGCTAGTGAAAGATACTACGGAGAGAGAAGCTGTGCCGACTGTTTCGTTAGCTCACAAAAGGGAGAAAATACAGCCTGAATGTCCACCCTACCCCAGTGAACCACTGCACAAGTTTCCAGCCTGGTCTAAAAAGACTACTAGTAAGTTGTATTTTTAAACACTTATTTACTTGTAACTCTTTCGAAAAAATACCAATTAATGCATGAAAATAGGTAAATAAGTATTATTTTATTTTATTTACGTATATTCGATTCAATTTTGAGGTTCCCATAGTCTATCATATGTGTTAAATAAGAAATAAAACCGGAACAATACGAATTTGCTATTTTAATATTTTTTCTTACTCTACATGCCATTTTTCTGCTCTACATATTTTAATGTGCTGTATAATTAAAAACGATATTCTGTAGTTCACCCCTCACATTGTAAATAATACTGTTCATTATATATTTTCATCATATGCATTTTAGAAACATTATCATATTAGATAAATTAAACAGTTTGGAATGCGATATCAAGTACATTGGGATACTTATAACTTTACTTAGACCTTTAACAATAAACCGTAAAATAGACTCTTTTTACATTTCCGTCATCAGATTTGAATAATGATTTTATGTTCAACAGAACAGCAGGGCACGTGCGCCAGCAAACCGGACAGGAAAGACAGGAGCGGCAAGCGAAAACCCCGGATCCTCTTCTCGCAGACCCAAGTCCAGGCACTGGAGATAAGGTTCCGAGCGCAGCGGTACCTCACAGCCCCCGAGCGGGAACAGCTGGCGAAGACCCTCAACCTCTCACCGACGCAGGTGAAAATATGGTTCCAGAACAGACGGTACAAAAGCAAACGGATCAAATCCCCTGAAGTCTCTACATCGACTGACGCGAAGCCGAGCAAAGCGGCGGGACGGAAACTGTTCAAGCCGGAGAGAAACGCCACCAATTTCGATTACAAAGAATGCTATGTTGGAACAAATGAAACCGTTAACACTACAATCTACTTCGAAGACAGCTTAACCTACGACGATGAACAGAGCGATAAGTTTTACAATGTCAGACAATTAGATAATGTTGGGACATCCAGTGGCGACCCTGGCGCGTACACAGAGTTGCCCAAAGACGATTTGTACAAAGATGCGGATATGAAAAAGTATTTTTCCGTGAACTATGTATGTTGATAGTTATTGTTTCACGTGTTGTACTAAACAATTTGCTCTACAACGTAAGCTTATCATCAATCTTTCAAATTCAAAACGTATTCAATAAAAAAGGCGCTAATATTGGATTTAGACTCAAAAATGCATATTCGCTGAAGCCTGCACTTCAACACTGCCCCACGCAGCATAATAGCCAATAATGAATAACATACATATATTTAACGTTATAGATGCAATTTTTAGTATGACCTATCTTTGACTGTGCCACTTTAGACTGATTGCCAAAGAGTATTATTTGTTAATTGTAATGTAATTTTACGTATACACATAAGTACCTATTTGTAATAATGTTATTTTTATATGCGCGCCTGTGCACGTATGAATTGTAAAAATATATTTTGTGAATCGCTTTGTGCCAAAGTATTCTGTTAGAGTTTACATGTGTCGTTTTGTAAATAAAATTGATTACAAAATGTGTACTTACTTATTTATTGAACTTGAAATCACAAACATTATTTTACTGCAGCTCAACAAAACATATTATTGTAATATAATTATTTATTTATTTATTGGATCACCAACATAAGTAGCAGTATTTACAGCTAGAATTTAATTAAACTTATTTGGTGCTATTTAACTGCCCTTACAGTTATAGGCAATCACATCATGCATTAATATAATTAATATAATATTAATTTCAATCGTAAAGAGGAGACCTCATCAATTTTCATGTTTCCCCACACTTTTTAATGTCAAATTTTGTTCTTAAGCATTACACCATTTGTGGTTTTAGTACAAAAAGTATATCCACTTTTAAGGCAGCTGGGTAGTCTACAGTTCGTAATGCGTGAGCGATGCGAGTAACATAATGAAAGAAATAATATATCAAACTATTTTCGTTCTACCCTCTTCAGCTTCTACCACCCATTGATCATATTCATGTTGCATACCAACAGATGGCGCTATTAAATAAAAAAAAATATCTATCATGTTTCATTATGACATAGTAGACTGTCTCAAGCAGTTGTTCCTGTCACTTCGTACGACTCCTTCAAAAACGCATTTAATAACTGGCAGCCGAAAAAACCCGTCACTGAAACGATGAAGAAGAAAACACCTAGTACGATATCTAGATGCTTAACACTAGAACTACCAAGGGGGGTCAAAATGACTTGTTTGACATTTCTTATAATTATAACTCATTTCAGGTACATTTTGTTTCTGAAAATTTTGTACGTTTTTTTCTAAAACATGCGAATAATTAATTCTGTAAAACAGTTTTCTTTTTTTTAATTATTTTGTTGTAAATTTGTATGCAGTATACTTACATATACCGAGATGAGTCATTTTGACCCCCCACGGAACAATGTTTTCGGTGCTGTTCTGTTGATTCGTGGAAACTATTTGTGGCATATAGCCTGAAAGATACACAGATAAACTGTTATTTTTTCATACACAGAGAAACTGTTATTTTGTTTTATTGCATTACACCCCATTTTCAACCTCAAAGATCTGTTTTTCCGTATGATCGAAATTGACGAGTGTGCGCTTAGCCTCAGTCTATCAGAAACATTAAAACACAACTCTCAGTACAACTATATTCGCTGTAACCTAATCCTAGCTATATTGGAAAATATTTGTAAAGTTTTAGAAGTATATCATTACGCAAACTGCAGAAATATTTGGATTCATAGAATTACTTCGAAACAATGGGAAAAATTTCACAAAGCAGTAAATTATTGAAACAAATAAATAAGTTATCCGAAGAACTTGCAATTGACTACAAAGAACGAACTGGTCGATCTATCGATCCACAGATCAAGTAGAAGGAATATCATCATCTACATCATCACAAAACCAAGCACATATTTCGATGAAATGTAAACAGTGTCAAATAGCACATTGTACTAATAATAAAACTAACAACATTTGTGGTACTTGCCATAGTCGAGTCTGTGGTAAATGTTGTGATAAAAAATCTGTAACTTGTAAAAAATGTTTTTGACTTTTATGCATAATTATTAATAAAAATACTGCTATCACTCGTATACATTACTGTTATTAGTCAGATTATATTCAAGTTTTGTGCATAAAATTACAAAATATATAAAAACGTAAAAATTACTGTCTTTTCTTATATGTCTCTTAGTAATTCAGTCATTTTGAGCCCTCCGGTAGAAGTAGGTATATGTCAATCGTCAGTAGTTCTAGTGTTAAAACATGGTCCAATTACCGAAATGTGACCCTAAATTGGTATCTTCATGGTTATCACACTTTTGTTCAAATATAATGATGAATAAATATCGCCGCAGTCAGAACATTTTAAACAATGTTGATTGATAATTCCTTATATTATGTTACATTACAACTAAATTCATTATATTAGAAGCGATTATAAGTAAATTTTCCTATTGTTTCAGGATCATATCAATATTGCTGTGGTGTTGGGTATGTTATATACTTTTTATTTAACCTAGATCAACAGTTGGGTGACCATAAGTGACAAATTTCCATAGACATTTCTGGGCTTTGCAAGTCATGTAGGCAGTCTCCCGTTTAAAAATATAAGAGAGGTGCTTCCTATGATTTCCGACAACCTTTACTGGAACAACATTATAAAATATGTGCCAGGCCTGCAGGTGCAAAAGAGGCACATAGGCCGGCAGTGCCCAAAAGGGTTTCAGTTACATGATGACTAATAGTATCGCCCCTAGCTGCAACTTGATGATTGATCCATACTGATTTTAAATCTTTAACATTTGGTATAATTAATGTTTTTTTTTACATATGGCTAATTTGTCTTAAATTTTGACTTGTTCCAGGGAATATGTAAAAAAAGTAATAAAGATCCTGGGTTCTGTATGGGAAATAGCAAAAAAAATGTGGGTAAGTAATGTTTGTATAATAAATTAAAACAAATATTAATTAAAGTTGCTAAAGTTATGACATGTTAGATTTCAAGTGGTTTATAATGTAAAAAAATGTCGCTTAAAGCAAATAGCCTTTCACCCCTCGATATCATCTCTTAGACTGGGCCACCAAACCATATCTCGGCCAATCAGTATTGCAGTAATTTCACATGATGGTATTACAAGCATATATCATAAACATTATTGATGATATTTGTTAATCTGATTTAAGACATTTTTATAAATTGATTTCAATATAATATATTTGCAATTTTATAAAAATTAAATATTTCACAGGTAAAATGGTAATGATGCCTAGTGAATGAATGATCCACATTCATGTTAAGGTAATTATGTTACCACATATGTAACTTTTTATTTCTCATTTGTATGATGATATACTAAGTTATCCCTGTCTCACAGAGCCGTGGGGAAAATATGGTATGGTAATATCTGAAGTAACACATTTTCCTGAAATAATGTGTCGTGGTTTTAAGTCACTTTATGAATCGTAACCAATTTTGTTACAGGTTCAAAAATTTGTTTGAAAATCTACTGAGCTGCAACACCAAAAATACATAATGTAAGTTTGTTCATTCAAATACTTCAAAATCATTCAAAAATTCAAGATGCTAAATACTAAATGTTAGCTGGTCTTTGCTGATCATAGGTCAGACATATAGCTATGACTCCTACAGGAGAACATATTTGTCGCATCTAAACATGATGAATTACTAAGTTATCCCTGTCTCACTCAACCATGGGGAAGCTCATGGTATGGTAACATCTGAAACAATTATCAAAGTATTAAGTAATATACATATGTATGTAATTTACCT
>DWQT01002709.1:0-13645 GCA_018244895.1 Myscelus amystis hages | reverse complement strand
CATATATACATATATACATACATATATATATATATATATATATATATATATATACATTTCAACTTGAATAAATATAGCGATACAAAAATCTTGCAGGGAACATTAAAGTTAAACAAATACTTACAAACTTAGCCCTCAGACCAGGTCCCTACCGGGTACGCTTCATCCACATCCATCACTCTCTTCATGCACACGCCGGTTTCGGAGACTGTTACCTCCCTCGTCAGCGTCGCATTGTATCTGCTTTAAAATGTTTTAAGCTTTCACGATCTGTATTCATATTTTATACTGTAAATGAATAGATCTACACGTGACCACGGCCGTTGCATTACGGTCAAACGTCGAGAGTCGAGGTATATACTTCGACTAAAATAGTACGCGATTAAGTCCTGTTTACAGTATAATATAATAGGTCATTCTTTCATCAAGAAAAAAAAATGTTGTTATAAATAGTGGTTTAAGTCCACAGTTACAGTGTCCCCGCGTAAGTGGTGTGCGCGTGGGTCACGGTGGCTCCGTCCAGCTAATTGCCGTGACCGGGTCAATATTTGACGTCAATTAAATAACACAGATTCCTTAATTATTATTCCGCTGGAATGTCGAGCAGAGACCCGGTACTGTTTGCTCGACGTTTCTCAGAAGAGAGATTATCCTTGAACGGTGTTTAACTGAAGTGATTCCTCTTCCGTTCATGATATAACTAAGGATATTTCAAATTCATTGAAGAAAAAAAAGCTGATGATTAGTTATAATTTCTAATTTGTATACTTTATACATTTAGGTAATAATACAGAGGAAGGGGTTACGTCATTTATTGTGGTGTTTTAAATTGAAAAAAAATCCAAATCAATACATGCTGTTCATAAGGCAGAGTGATAACACAAATATCAATAAAATGAGTTTATATACATTATGCAATATATTTGATATTTAATCAGATTTCAATTACGGATAAAAATAAATCTAGCATATTAATATTTTAAACGAAACGATTATAATTATTTTGAATTTATTTCCATTTAAATAGACACGTCTGTGAGAGTGCACATATTATGTTTAACGATAACCTTAAATATGTAATGAAATACAACTTTAACGTGTGATTTACGTAAAGCGCGTATGCCGGTAGCACCGAGCGGTATTTAGTTAAGACCAGCGGTTCTTAACCTTTTATCAACAAGGAACTGTTGAATTTAAAAGTGCTCAAGTAAAGGAACAAAATTTTCAAGCGTATATTTTTTTCAACTCTTTTATCGTTCCGCCGCACACCGGTCTACTATCATAGTCAGAGAGTTCGACTTCGCGGACCTTTCAAGATGCCTTTCAAGACCGGTGCCTTTCAAGTTGAGAACCACTGGTCAAGACAAACAGATGTACCTGAGTAATACCGCAGCGGTGCGCACAAATAGTGTTTGCGCGCGGCGCCCGCATTAGCTCCAGCATTAGTTAATGCCGCTTATGCTTAACGATCGTGTGTTTGTAAATGGACGACCGCACCACTCCATCAGACGACATATTACAGTGGTGCGGACAAAACGACAGCGACTCACGTCATCGAGTAACAGCTGATCGGCATAGAGTTTTTCTGACATTGTAACATTTGATACTTGGTTTTAAATATCCTTCTTAAATAGTAGTTAATTTTATTGTAATAATTACTTAGTAATAAAGAATTATTTCAATTATGAGTGAATTTCAAAAATTTTACGACTTAAAATAAAAGGTAAAATATGGATTGAACTAATCTATAACATCTTTTAATGTGACCATATTTGTGCAAAAAGTCTTTAACTTAAACGGTTAAGGACGCCTATAGACGAGTAGGTACAAAATATATAAATATCTAACATCATATCATATTTATGTATTAGTGTCAATTCTGCATTGATTTTTTAAGTAATTTAATAATTTTTTTTAGTAATTTTTTTTAATTTTTTTAAGTGAACCAATATATTTTAGCGATCAAAATAAATTGGTCACTTTAACGATTCGAGTGTATAGGTACAAGGTAAAAGATGACCCGTGCTTCCACAATAGCCAAGTATTTCAAATCACAATACAATGGCAACTAATTTGAGTTATATTGCAGGCTATACGCAATGTGTTGCGTATTCTATGAACAATCCTTGCACAATGAGACCACCTTGAAGACGACGAAGATTGACCAAAATAAAGTCTATTGTGGTCAAGAGTATGAATAGAAAGCGTTAGTTTTTGTTCAGGATAAGATTTATGTGAAATGTGGACGTTGCCCACGCGTGACTCCACTGGAGCTGATGCATAAGCTGTTGTATATCAATTATTATTATTGGGTGGTTCAATAGACGATACAATCTAAAAAGTTCTGGTAAAGTTACATGATATAAAATGTACCTACAGAACAGTAAAACACCGTTAGAAAAAGTTGTAGCTTATGTTATAATCTCAAGAAAAATAATTGAACCCGATATGAATTGGTTGGCATATTTTATTAACCCGAAATTAATGGATTACAAAAAGCGGTATCCTTAGAGAAAACGTTGTGTTTCATCTAATATTAAGTACAGCTATAAAAGCAAAAAAAGCCCTAGCGGTGCTACGATTTTGTTTCTATTAACGACTTCAAATTTTACGGCAGCCCTCATTCGAAACGGTTACATTTCCAACAAATCATTATTTGAATGACTGCACTTTCGATAGGTCTGAAATAGCCAAAGAATGGTCGAATCAGTCGGAATGGTCAAAAGAGGTGTAAAACGGTCATTTTCTGTCATATTTTAGATTCAAGCGTGAAGTTGGCGCCATGTGGTGGCAGTTAAAGTAGGGCCTGTGCTATGCTCTTCTTTTGTTTATGCAGAAATACAGTATATGCTCAGTTTAAAGATAAATCAAAATGAAAGAGATTTGTTCCCTAATATTATTGCTCATTGCGTCCTTCCAATAAGTTTGGAAATCTTATTGTTTCTATTCATCAATAATATAATATAAATTGAATTTTTTAAATCTTATAGATGTTACCGTTAAATTTGAATGCATTATATACAAATATTACTGAAATAAAATTCTGTTTTCTTCAAGAATGACAAATAAAGTGTTAAATACATTTCCAATTACTCATAATTTTATTAGTCTCAATAATTTTTTTTTAATAATAATACAAACCGCCTAAGAAAACTAGCTTTTTAAAATATTTACAAAACAATATGTACTAAAAGGTTTTCCTTAAAGTGGGTGCTTTTAATAATGAGATTGATCTGTATTGTTTACGTATACTACACCGATCTGGAGTCAGTGGTCCAGACTGAGCGGCGGTCGGGCAACACTACAGAAGGGAACACAATACGCGAATTTGTTTCTAATGAATGGCGAACACGCCCACGGACCGCTCTATGCTGTTGCCACACAAGGGTCTTAGTAACTTCCAGTTATTAAACTCAAATGCTGCTACATTTGAATTAAGTATCCGTGGAGCAACTATGTACGGTCACTTATATACCTACAGATTAAGCATAAAGTTGCACATAATTCAAAAAACGCGATGATTCTGTATTTAGTATTAATAAGTACCTATGGATTTTGTTGTAATGAAGGCTTATTCTATTGTATTTTTGTTATTTTTTCCTTTTGCTCCGATTTTAATTTTTTTTCGAGAACTTCCGAGTATTGCTTATTGCAAATAATGATTAAAGTTTGAAGGTTTATTTATAGCATTTATATTCTAAATCATTGAACCGCTTTTAAATGTCAACAATTTTGACTCCTACGAGAGATTAAGTAGGTATGCTAGGTGTACGTATGTATATCTGTTTGCTAATTATAAAACGTAAACCTATGTTGTTAGTTGTTTGGCATGCATTCCCCTTATTTAAGCTTCAAAGGCAGTTTAGTTACCCTGCCGGGATCGTCATGGGACGTCATTAAAAACGTCTTTACTATAAATACTCGTTTCAAAAGAGCTTTTTACAATTATATCTTCCGACAATGTTCGAGTCAATATTGTTACGACGAAGATCGTGTAGGATGTAGGTACTTGTTTCTGAAACTGATTCGGAATTTCAATGTAGTTTACGAACAAAGCGGACTCATGTCGACAAGGAATTCAGTGTTGTCATAAGCGAGTGCAATTTTATATTAGACATCCATCCGTCAATCAATCACCTTTTAGAGGTCTACCATTGGACAAACGTCTACCTTAAACGCGCCTCACTCCCTTTATTATGAACCTTCTGAATCCAGCGGTTTCCCATTATCTTCCCCAAGTCATCAGACCACCTAAAAGTAGATGTGTTTTTAGGATTACTTTTAATTAATTCTTTACACACAGTTTTCTGTGCACAGTTAAAACTTCAGTCATATAATTCCCGTCCATATTAATACAAACTATGGCGCTTAACAAATGAGCAAGTTGAATGTCAAACATCGATATACAAAAGTAGGAATATTTCGAAGCGCGCGTTTTTACACAACATCAAAATGGCGGACCGGGAAGCCATTTTGCGTTGGCAATTTTAATTGGAACGATAAAGGGCTCTATTCGCGGAATAATTTAAGGGAATGTGGTCGCCCGGTGCGATGGAAACGCAAAAACTTTTATCTGGCGCCGATTAAAATTCCGTTTTCAAATCGAACAAATGAGCCGCTTTTTGTTAGACCACGCCTGCGCTGACACTTCTGACAGCATGGCGGCCGGGTAGCGTCAGTAATACCTGTTGTAATTATTCTATTATAAAATTATGCGCATAATGTACGTAACTTAATGTAATTAATTACTTTTCTCGAGTATGGTGTTTTGTTGAAAGGTTTTTTTTTATAATTATACGACTTGGCACGCAGGCAGACCGCCCACTAAATAATTGGTGGTCAGCGTCGCCTACAGACGCCTGCAATATCCGAGAAATTGCCAATGGTATTCAAAGAAGAAACAAAAAGATGATTCCTTCGCGGATCAAAATAAATAGATATTAGTGACTGTTGTGGTGTAAACTGTGAGCCGATTTAACGTAATAAATGATGATGTTACATAATCAAACTGATTTTTAAAACTTATTATAATTATAAATATTATCATACCATCACGCCAGATCCCTCACAGGGTGAGCAGAAAGCATCGAGCACTAAATATCTCTGTCCTTACAAATCTGATGTGCTTCGTAATACATTTATTATAATTTAAGACAAAATCATAAAATGATATTTTAATAATAATACTGCAATATTTTTTTTTATTTTTATTTAATATTTTCGTTTAATTGCCATTAACAACGTATCTTTTGTAGTATAATCAGTTTTATACGGTTAATGTTTCTGTGAGATATCCGAAATGAATCACATTTATATTATGTTTTATGAAACCGAATACTTCTTTGCTCATTAAACACAACAAACGTGACATAAACGTGTCGTTCAAATCGTTTAGCCCTCGTTAAAGCTCCACGTTTAAATCATAAAGGATTTTACGTCGTAAATCTGACCGTAGAGCAGCACAGTAGCGGCTGCGGATAAAAATATATTATGACTCTGCTATTTGTAGGTACCTACTTGTCTTACCGGATTTGTCTCCCTTTGAACATTTCTGCAAAAGCTCTTCATAAGATGGATTTATAATTTGTATTGGAGGCCATATTACGTCCTATGCATTGAATGTTAATATTGTAATTGAATGAATTGATTTATTATTGTATTTGTTGATATGGTACATTTACGGTTTATTTAATTTATATTTAATAAATCTTTGTCAATTTAATCATATCAATTTTACTTATGTAAAACTCAGTTGCTGCTATTTTGTTGTTCATAGAAGAACAAACTTCTATATAGATTACTTTATCAAAGTATTTTATAGAGTTCTGATTGCATTACTTAAAATAGGGTATAGGCACGCAACCTATGACGGACTTTAACCCGCGATTTGCTAATTTAAATACCGGCGTCTATTTCTATCTTAACGAAAGAAAAAACTTCGAAAGGCATCCCACCATAATTAAGCGGTTCGGATTATATAGGAAAACGTCAATTAGCACACATTTTGCCGTATCCGTTTTCGTTCCGTAGAAAAAAATATTATGATTTATGGCAGCAATGTAACACGACACTGGTTATAGAAGTTACAAATTGTCTATGGTTCATATTCGGGTCGGGTACCGATAGTGATGCAGTCAACGATATCGATATTTATGAAAGTAGGTATCTATTAAAATATTTACAAAGAGGTACTTCAGACTGTAATTTGTATAAGATTTTTTTTATCTAGCCCTTATAACATATTGAATACTGTTTTATTGGATTTTACAAGCGAAAACTTTCTATACTTTATTTCACATCATAAAACAAAGAGGATTAATTTGACACATGTAATTGCTGTCAAATCGTAATTATATCGAAATTAATAGTTTTATTTTCGTTATCGCTATGCCTGAAAGAGATAGACATATACATAAACGTATACAGACAGACTAACTCTGTTTCTCCATTTGCGGTTTTAAAATATTGATCGTTTAGTTTACTTGGAATTTCAAATTCATAGACCAGAATACTTTTCATTTGGAAATGGATACCACTTTCACTTTTTAAATTTTTGTTAACTATAATTAGACTTGTTTCTTTTTCTGATCCAGCCTGCGCCACTGGTATAAGGCTTCAGCTACTTCTACTCGTAGTTAAGCTCGACCTATTTCACGTTTAATTTGATTTTGGAACTGTTTAGGTGCCCCCGACCCCCCGATCCCCTGCAATTCTCTGTACATAACTAAACTATATAAATAAATGGGATTACATTTAGCCACATATATTTGATCAGTTATTTTTATTTATCTAAACGTGAAGCATTTTCGCATAAGGTACGTTTTTGAACTTTTAACAGACGCCTACTGTAGAAACACATAACAAGTGCTAAACAAGACGAAACCGTAATTTTAAAATTGCCAAATACGAAGGTTGAAACAATAAGTGGTTATAAATATTCTTTGTCACCGTGGTTCTCAGTCAATAAATAATTGAATATGAAATCGTTAATAAATAATACTCTGATAAATTGAAACTGATTCATTAAAAACATATTTTGAAAATGTGGTAGGTATTTAACAATAATACATTTTATTTCGATGTACAATGCTTAACAAAACAGAAGACGCTTAAAACCTTTGCGATACGTTTTTGGTTTTTAAAAAAAAGAAAACTCTTAGCTATTTTGTTTTACAATAAAGAAATTGAATTCAACATTACTTTAATTAAAACGCAAACGATTAAATGTTTAATTAATTCAATGTAAATTTAGAACTCTGCAAACCAGAAAGTAAAAGATTATTCCATTTCTGTAATCACATTAAATTGGAGGGAGCGCTACTACCTTCCGTAACTGGCAGAAATAAGGGCGAGACGACAAAAAACCGTTTGAGATGTAATGATCTCATTTGAAGGGTGGTTAATTTGGAAGGAAATATTTTGGTTCAGAATTCTATTTTGACATTCGTGTTAATAGTCCGCAGGTGTGCGGTGGTATTTGGGGAATGTGCGGTTGATACTTGCGGCGTTAAAGTTCAGATCGCTGTAATACATCATTCGGGGGGCGAAGAAAAGACAGGAAACGGCCCTCCGAGACATGTATTGTGACAATCTTATGAACACTGCATAGATACAATACATATTAGGTCCATACATACATTTTAAAACCACAATAACATCTTGGGAAAACTCCACACGAGACTTTTGACCCGAAATTAGGGAAATCCCTCCTTATGTTAATCAGACAGCTAATAAACTACCTAAACAATATAAAATTACTAAATGAGAACAAAGTTTTTACAATTAGATATACTCCAGAAGTCCAGGAAATAAACTTTGTCTTTCTTAGTCAGGAATTGATGAAATAACTTTCTAATCACTAAAGCATTAAGCATGAACTTGAAGAAACTTTGCAAAGCACTATCTTAATTGTCTGATCCATTCTACTACCATGTCCTCTGGTATCAAGTTGGCTGGGCGAAATCGCTAAATGTAAGTAAAATAGGGAATTGTTGAATTCTGTCTCTGGTTTAACATAATAGTCGTCCAGATGATTAGTCAGCCCATTAGCCCAGGTATCTGACTAACGAAACTTATGATTTGGGTTTTATTTTGGGATTATATGTATTATGGATGTCGGTAAAATAAATATAGTTAGGTTTTTTGTATGCTCCGTCGCTGTATGATATTAAAGGCGTTAGAAACCCAGAGGACAGATATGAGTGAGGATTGCAATAAAAAAGTTATTTATAAGATAGTAAATTTCTTATACAGGTAACGTACTAGTATAATAAATAGTGGACAGGCTGTATTTACACTTTTCGGTATTTTTTATTTGAAATGCAATTTGTTTTATTAGGCATGATAGGTGAGAAAGGTAAGATAGCTGACAGTAGTATAAACAATGAATTATATTAAGAAGGTCATTCAGTAATAGAAGTACATAAAATATTTTCATTTAAGCTATCATATATTCACGAAGATCAGTTTTCGATATTTTTAGTGAGAGATTCGTAACTTTGTTACTTTCAGGCTTCAGTGTGTATTAAGCTTTATCAATAAACATTTGGTAGTCAAATTAATATCTGTAAAAATATGTGATTCAAATCTCAAAATAACACATGAATGAAATCAATTCGACTGACTTAAAGCTCATACCGTATAAAAAAATATGCACTATAAATCATAAAACAGGATTCCAGGGATATCATTATATGGAATTCCAATCTGAATATGGGTTCGTTGTTGAATACCAAATCATTTATAAGAAATACCACAACATGTGGCAGTGAGGGCCAAAAGTGTGCTAATTGATTTTCTTACTGAAGTGAAGGTTGTATAATCTTACAAAATCAATCAATTAATGATTGTTTATAGTATCATCACACATGAGTATGCATTAGCAGAGTAGAAGTTGTGCAAAAACACTATTATTTCGAATTTTTTTACCGACAAAACTGTGTTTTATATTAAGTATGTCTGTGATCATATTGAAAACTGAAATAACATTTGTAATGTATTTCATAGATTATATTTCACTCTGCAAATCTTATAGATTTATAGGTGTACCATTTAGGTAGTTTGTAAGTCAAAAGTTATTTATAATTTTAGCGCTTACTGTAAAAACAGATTTTGGCGCCTGTTTTAATATTTTTAACGGATTAAATAACTAAAATTGGGGAATACAGTAAGTCAGGCATGAGTTTCAATGTTACGGTAAAAATATGTAGATTGTCGAAGACAAGTCAGTATTACGCGTCAACAAAACATTTTAAGAGCACGAAATGAAACGTGGTGCACCAAACAAAAGCTTTTAATGCGGTTACAACGCATTCATTCAAAATAAACAATTTCCTATCACTTCACAGTCAGTTTGCCGCTAAAAATACCCACGAGAAGATTGGGCTCACCAGTGTATAAACACCCTAACAGCGTGAAAACTTAGGGCGATATTCCTTCATATCTATTACCCCTATCTACATCTCTGTCGCGTTGCCCACAACTTGTATTTCCATCTCGCTTGAACTGTGATAGTTGGTACTAAATAGGTATTTAGTATTCGGAAGGGAAGACAGTTAATTACGGAGGGTGCGAAGAAAAATAGTGTGAGACAGCAAAAATATTGATGCACTTTTATGACACCTATTGTGTGGGCAATTAAGTTTATATTTGTGTGGTTTTCGGATTAAATACACGTGGTATTGTGTCAAAAGATTGACTGGTATGGTATTCCGTATTAGAGTCGAGAATGATAAATGGCATTTTGTTAATCATAGCGGCATAATTGATTTCGTAATAAGGAGATATTTATGAGGTTTGTTTCATTATTAAATATACATTATTATTCTATTAATCATTTCTTATTTCTCAATGTAAACATGTTTCCTTATAACAGATAATATTAAGAACAACTTCTATATAGAGGTAAATAACTACTCCATTCAAATGTCAAAAAAAAATTTGTGAGGTAATAAATAGGAATTGGATTTTTAGCTTATTTTATAATAATAGTACCTACCTAGTTGGTGTGTTTTTACAATGCATTGCCGCGTCTCTTTGGAGCAGGAGATATCCCTTGTTAGATTAAAAAGTAGCACCAATTCAATTCGGCTCATAGACATAGGTACATATATATATATAAATTGCTCAAAGTGTAATAACTCTATTCAACAGTCAATTGTGCTCAACTTTGTTTAACTCAGCAAACCTTTTATCTTCAGCAGCAGCTTTAGAGCAACGCACTTGCGTTTCTAACCGCAACTTCATAAACGTAAACTGATCTACGAAAACTGGGTGTTATTTACCCCGCGACGATCCTGACGGGTTGAGAATAATAGAGGGTCCAAAACGTGCCTGCGAAGATTCCAGAACCTTTTAAATATGTTAAGAAGTGCACGACAACAATTTCTCAGTGACAATCACACAATGTGCGGGGAATTAGAATATTTTCATAGATTGGTACCTAATACTATCACCACAGAACGAAAACACATTAAAGTTAAAAATTAAAATGTTTCTAGAATTTTCGTATTTGTATTAAGTAAAATAACAATCTACAAAACAATAAGGGTTACTTCTGTGATGTAACCCAAAATGTAGTCAAGTGGTAGTGAGACGAAATAAATAAATCACAATTTAGACGAGTCGATTGTCAGTGAGCGGTAGTAAATCAGGGTCGCTAATTTGAAACGGATCCGTAACCGGCGGCCGAAATTCAGCAAACGCGGCCAACGCTAATCTCACAAAAGGGCCAGCGAGCGACTCTCAAAAGGATTTAACAAGCGGCATTCACGACTGCTCATTATATTTTTATACTTTATACCTCCGGTGGAACGCATAAAGTGCGATCAGAACGCCAGAGCCCCTACAAAAGGTAATTATGTTTTGATTCCTACAAAAAAAATCGAGTATCACAAAGGAGGCTAACGAGATAAGAGCGTGCTAAATCGCTCTCCCCTCGGCCCCCGCTCGGATCAATTCGGTCGAGAACGGTCGATTGGCCGAGCGGGATGGCTCTATTCGGGGGGCGGGGCCTAAACGCGGCACGCCTTTCACCGCTCCGAGGGTCTGCACCGCTCCACACCGGCCAGTCAACCTCCGACCGCGCCCGCATGCGTACACGATCCCACGATCGCGACCTAATGTGAAACTGTGCTAAATGGAACTGACCGGTCAATGTTAAAGAAACAAAGATACGAGGAGCGAGAAGTGAACATGGCGATACAGAGCGTGTCGAGGTACCCGAGCGGCCCGGCGGAGGCCACCGAGCCGAAGGCCTCGCGGATCAGCTTCAGCGTGGCCTCCATCCTGGCGGACACGAAGGCGAACCAGGTGGACGAGAGAGCGGAGATGATAAAACACCATCGGACGATTCCGGAATCGCCTTTGAGACAGTCTCCGGGGGCGCAGCCAGAACTGCCCGGCAAGTCGCCGTCGCCGAGGGCGTCGTCTCAAACGCCTCCGATGAACCTGAACGCATCGGCTACTGTGACGTCATCGGACGACGAATACGAGGACTCCGTTAATCAAGAGGACTCGATCGTCGATGTGGAAGACCTCCAGAACGGAGTGGCGAGCGATGATGAAGATAGGACGTCCTCTTCGACGGACAAAGAGCGGATGGGGCCTATCAGACCGACTCCATTCAGCGCGCTGGCGGCGGCGGCCGCGGCGTACCACGGCCTCGGGTGGCCAGGGCCTCCCGCCGTGGTACCGTCCTTCGGGCCCCTATTCCAGTCACACTTTCCCGTTGGACATATAACAGGTTAGTACTGAAATTATTCACTTCTGTTTTCTTTTAACCTTATAATGATTCCTTTATATATACGTAAATATTCTATCCAAAGATTTCTTAACTGCTTTTTGTTGTTTTGTAAATAATTACTTTATTACTATATTATATGTATTGAGATTAGTGAATTTGTATAGCTTCATAATTAAGTAGATTTTTCCTATATTTATGATGTAGTGTCTCATAAATACGACTTGTTCGTTTTAGTAATAACTTGTTTTATAGAGAAACTGCGGTAATTATATTTAATATATTTTTAGCGTAGGAAATGTAGTTTAGTGCACATGTAATGCACATTAATGTGTGTATAATGTGCGTGCTTCATGTTTTGCATGAAATTTATTTTTAATGCCACCCATTAAACATTATTTATTATATAATAGTTTGTTAAATAAATTGCTTGGTACTCAATAATATTTGATGTTATCTGTTTAATGGTACCGACTTACTTTTATTATTTACACAATAGATTTTCTTTCTCCTTTCTCCGTCAGTTTCAGTAGTAGTGTATTATTTTATTGTTGCTATTTCTGTTGTTAATTACGCAGCTCTATAAAAGATACTTTCTTAAATATACGAGTAATTTAACGGGCAAAAATGTCTTACTAGTTTTACCGCTAGTTTTCATGTCCGGATATTTTAATTACCCGATTTATAATCTAGATCACGATAATGACATTACGTTTTCGCGATGGCTAGCGGTGTTTCCTCATTAAAAGGGCTACATAAAAATGTTGACATCCTCAGCGTTTTATCAGTAAATTTCAATACTTTATTAGGTACTATATATCCGTCATTTACCATGTGATTGTGGATGTGGAAAATTGATTAGAATTTGCATAAAAAATTTCATAATTAGTTTAGTACTTATTTATCTTGAATGCTTGCTACTTCTGCTTGAAGGTATGCTCTACCAGTCAACTCGTGGTTTAGTAATGTTGTTCCTTATTTGAATCATTTTAACCGCATGGTGTTTGTATGTCCGACCGCGCCGGTATATTGTTACGGGTTTTGGTTACTTAGCTGAGACACTTTATTTTCAACTAATTCATTAAATTAAATTTAAAAAACCAGTAATTGAGGTCTATAATCTGTAATTATATATAAATGCTCGGGTTCATTGGTATTTTAAGGCAATTTCACATAATGTTACCTTAATAGGCAATGTAAACAATAACTAGAAAGAGGAGAACTACGTTTTCAAACAGACTTAATAAAGTACCAATATCTGTATTCAGGTATAAGATAAAGAAAGGTTTTATCTACAAATACAATTGATTCGTATTCAACAACATTGTTTGTTTCGTTATATAGACGTAAGAAAAAATGCCTTCGGAAAATTTTATGCTGATAGAGATTAAGAGCATCAAAATCTTCATAAGATATATGTATGTATATATTTTTAATTGAAATTATCTTATTAAATTACCTAAATTTTAAGTGAACCTACGGGTCGTGGCTTGTGAAAATGGCTTGTGACTGTCGTAAGCAATATAAATATGGTTTAAGTTGTTATATGTTGCCATTCTGTTGTTATTATAACAGACTAACACTATAACTTACAATGACCTACGTTACATGAATCAATTTAAAAATTCTACTTTTGAAAACAATAATGACAGCGTATTATAATTTCAAACCGCAAACATATTATGTATGTATGTAGCTTCGAAATGCGTAGGAAAACAAAATAAAATTGCTATCAAGCTATTGTTAAAAGGATTGAACTACCTACTTTGTGGTAATTGAAATATCGAAGTACCCACATAAAAAAAAACCAGTTATTCGCTACATAATTATTTTTCTAATAATGCTATTCAATTATTACTTTGTATTGTAACCAAAGATTCGTAGCGCAATTATAATAATTTAATT
>DWQT01002708.1:0-13652 GCA_018244895.1 Myscelus amystis hages | reverse complement strand
TCCACCATCTTACAAGTCTTGACACGTTTAGAACACCAAGCAACAACTTCCTCTCTCCCGCCTCAAACCGAACTGTCTGCTGTCAGTTGTCCTCCTATGCCTGCTGTCACATAGTCTTTGTATGACTATATATAAAGTATATAGACTATATGTAATGATATATATATATAAAGATAGCTAAAGATAGCTAAAGATAGCTAAAGATATATAAAGATAGCTATTGTATTGTGTCCAGAAATGCTTCCTCTAAACAAAAATCTATTCAAACCGTCGTAAATTAATCAGAATAGTCAGTTACTCACCTATGTCTGTATTCTGTACTTACCCTGCCAATCAAAACCTTATTAACTTCACTCTGGGTGTTCTTCCTAACGCTCGCACTAGAAGTCTTCTCCACCTGCAGCAGAGACGTCCTCGCTGCCAAGAAGTCTGACAACCTCACATCCGGCTTGACTTTCAGATGCTCCCGTTTCGGTCTATATGTTGATTGGATATGATCCTTTTTGGATTTCAATCGGTCCGACCACTGCAAAGAGAACGCATCATTTTATTAGAATGTAAATAAATAATTACTGTGTTTAGTAAGAAAAATCACGGAGATCCGTGTGAAAGGTTATCATTATGTGTTCTTTCTCTTTTACTCACGTTAGCACAAAATTATTATAAAAGCAAGTAACTACAATAAATTGACATGTACATATATCACAAAAGTCGAATTATGTCAAGAACATAGCCCGATGAAATCTTTAATGTCTGCTTACTCCTATGTCATAAAAAGTTATAATATGTATGTATGCAGTACAGAGAGTATTAGATTACCTCAAAACTCTGTATGGTGCACTCTAGTCTAGTAATAAGTGTTTCTCGCCTCAGTCGGTACTCATCAAACATCTCCGTGAAAGATGTGTCCAACTGTTTCCACTCCTTTTCCGACAATGCTTTGTTATACAGCGGTTTGCCCACAAGTTTTTCACCTGCAACATATTTATGTTCTAATTAATAGTTACAATGACCAAAGCAGCCTTATATTAACGGGTGAGGATTGATAATGTAAAAGAGAAAAAAAAAATTTTCATGGACTATTCGAGCCATTTAGTATAACTTGGCAAAAAACAGTGACATATACAAAAGCGTAGAAAAATTCTGAAGGAGATTTTTTTTTTTTTCTTATAATATGGAAGTAGAAGACGAGCATGCAGTCCATCTGATGGTAAGTGGCTACTGCCGCCCATGGACATCTGTAATCGACCCCAGATAAAATTAGATTCCTATCTCGGGTCGACCACAGATGCGCTTCTACCCCTGAGGACTAAGTTGGAATGCCTCGAAAAGTATGTCTCCTTACCACACCCTTCAAACCAGAACACAGCAGCGCTTAACACTGCTGTTATAAGGCAGAAATAGGTGTGACGGTGGTGCCGCCGGAGTCGAACCGCAGAGGGTTCTACCACCAATATTTGTAATACTTCTACGAATATAATTTGGTAGGTACGATCTAACAAACGCATGTATACATAATAAACTGATCTATGTATGTAAATCCGAATACATAAGAAATGGGAACTTATTAACGTATATTACGAAATTTATTATTATTTCCCTGGTTTCCGAAGTCTATCAATTCGCACTTGGCAGCGTGGTAGAGTGTGACCTAAAATCCTTTCACTATGAGACGAGACCCCTGTCGAAAAGTAGAACAACTTATTAGTAATGTGACATCTAAAAAATTGCGTGTGACTATATCATGATGCATCTAAATACATAGCGTGATGGTCAATGCAAATGCATGAATATTAAGGCCAAATCACGACAAACAATTGTAATTCTTAATGCTCGTAACATTTACCGTTAGGAGTCCTTTTCAATATTGTAAAAACGGTATATTTTACTTTATTTATTTATTTATTTATTTATTTATTGGATCACCAACATAGTAGCAGTATTTACAGCTAGAATTTAATTAGACTTATTTGGTGCTATTTAACTGCCCTTACAGTTGTAGGCAACCACATCACATTTGTAAATGAGTTGCAGTTTAATATACATAGGTATATTACCTAGAAGGCACATATTATATTTATCATATAATTATTGTTATAGTAATTCTAGTACAAATGTAACGCCTTGCTGAGATCATTGGGATTTTAGTCGAATGTTTAGGACAAATATTTGTCACTTAGTTTTAGATTTAACAATAAAGGCTAAACGAAAATAAACTAATGATGATTTTATATACCTACAAAAGAAAACTGTATGATAATAAGCTATTCCTTGCCTCAGTACCAAGCTAACAACAATTCCCATAGAATGTCGTGTCCTCCCGAACCGTTAGCACTGAGAAGAACATAGTGAATATTTTCATACTAATCTATACGGAACCATACTGATCGCTTCATACGTGGCTGTTAATTGTATAATTGCAGCCATTATTTATTAATCAGTTACAATCACCTCTACAGGTCAGCAACCTCGGGGCAAACGATCTTTATAATGGCAGAGCTTACATAAAATAAGGTGAAAAAATGACGATTACAATATATAGACTAACATAACCGTTGTTACAGTTATAGCTTGGTAAGACCCAATACTGCACTAGAATGTACCAGGGTGAAATGTAGGATATACGGAATGGTAGGGAGGTTTTCGGCTGTTTTGAAGCTGTCGTGAAGGCTTCTAGTTTTCATAATTGTCAAGTAACTGTAACGAATAGGCCTGTCTGCTTAGTGTCATTTGAAGCACGAAAATCTACGCGAAGTTTTTCAAAAACCGCCCGTCTGTGCCGACTACGCGAAGTTGGTTAACTATGGAAATTGTTGCTGAAATTTCAAATTTCTGTAAGCTGATTTAACTCATTTATTCGAAGAGAACAAAGATTTTTAAAAATTTTATGTATCTACGTAATATTTATAACAAAATAAATTCTTAAACGATACCATTTTCTTGGCGCTTTTACTGTATTGGTCTATAACCATCGACCTTAACAATGGCTTATTGATAATTAATTAATAAAACATTTACGTGTCAGTACCTGCTTATGATATTCGCGTCGGTAATGGCGCGGCCAGTCAACGTTGCACCGTCTCCGGTTACAGTCCAGAGTATTATGACGATCTTAAATCGATTATTTATACCGAACGAGCAATCGATGCCGACCACACTACGCCCACCGCCGTTCAACTCGATCACCGCACATCCCTCTCCGATCTCTCTCATTTCTATTTATAAATCGATTTTATTGCCCGGTTTTATTAAGCTAAACATACACTTTAGATGATTTTCAAAACGTATCGATGCCTCGAGCTGTAACTTACCGCATTAAGTAGATTCGATCGGTAAAAATGGATTTGATTTCATTACGTTCTGTGCATTACGTAAATTTGGATGTCGTGCCGTAAATATGTATTTTATTTTATTATTCAATAACTTATAGCTGAGGCTAAAGAGTTATACGTTAACCGTAAAACAATGTGTTTGGCATATAAAAAGGCGGGAACCGTACAATCACTTCAAACATTAACCTGTGTTGGCAAAGCTAATTTTTATTGCCCATCGCTATCTGCAAGGCAATCTGATTCTTATAACCAAACAATAGGGCGTTTATGACGATTACTGGAGTGCAAAGCTAATTTTGCGGAGTTATATCAGCTTTTGACAATGATGACCTTGATGCGCCATAGTTCACACAGTCCCTTCACTGTGAAAATGTAGAAAAAACATGACAATGCCTCGCTCCTCATGCATGTCTCTGGACAAGACAATCGATTACGACCATTCGTATGCATTTTATTGATTATTGTCAACTGAAAATTGTATTGAGAAATAGGCGTCCCTCAAGGCGCTATTCTTTGACCGCTGCTTTTGTTACAAGATACCTGTGACTTATTCGACCTTTATGGTAATTTTTCTGACTATTTACAGAACAAATTGAGACACAACATCCATTCTTAAACTACTTCTATGTTAACAGCCAATATATGTTTTAACTCTTTATAATTGTTCGATTGCAGAAATAATTACACTTTAATTTGTTTTTAATGATTAAAAATTTTGGAGGTCTGTGAAGGATTTAACCTAATTTGTAACGTTGCACAATACGCAAAAGACAACTTGAGATATCATTTCAAAGCTGAAATGTTTTAACATATAAAGCGTTACATCACATCTCAATAGCTTGGGATCGTTTGCAACAAGAAAATGACATAAACTAAGGGAATGGGTAAACAAATCGCACGGTTAACCCTGGAACAAGGAAGTCCATAATTGGTGTTAAATCAAACATGGGCTAAAATTCTGCGTGAATGGAATCCGGCGATCGGAGATGACCGCGGGTTCCGCCGGCGATCTTATCTTGAACACCTAGACCTCGCCGCGAATGTGCGATGTGTTTGGACCTAGGTGCGTGGACAAGGCATTTAGAAGAAGCAACAATGTTTATATTCTCAGTTATGTTGACTACATACACCTTCTTGTACCTCATTTCTCCTGGTACAATATTTTTCTGTTCAACAACGAATTTTTTCGTCTCTACGTTATTCACTTGTAAATGAGTCATATTTAAAGTCATTACAATTAATTTTGTGTAAAAGTCAAATAGATATTTTTTTATATTTTTGAACCTTTCATAATGACATATTAATATTATATCCACAATCCAATTAATCAAGAACCGTTCTACTATTGAAAGTCATGACGTACCGCTGGCTACGATCTATACTTGGTTGAGACGCCTGCGAACCAAAGGAAGAGTTTCGCGAAATCGTTTCTGGAGCAAACACCTCACGTACCGTCAGATAAGCTCGTGGTCTTTTACAATAAAAAAATTACATACAATAGTCCCATCAATTTTATCAGCTAATGAATTTTAATATGTTAATGTAATAGACGGCATATCAAAACTTGTTGTATAAAACAACTTGTATAAACGATATTGCAATTTGCATAACGTTTTTACTACTCCGACAAATGTCAAACATTATAAGGCTGCTCTTAGAAGCTTCACTAAGTACGCTTATTTCTTTTATGCTCAATAAACTTTACATTTATCGGGCTTCTGTTTTTGGGCTATAAATTATTTAAGTTCAGTTTGGTTAAGGGCAGATGGGAATGTTGTACAGTATGTTTTACGACACTATTATGTATTTAATGGGTATATTCTAGGCCACTATGTTAATGTGACTATGAACTATCGCTTGCACTGAGTTAATTTTTATATGTTCGACTATTTATTATATATTTTATACTGAACATTATTGGTCTAAATAGTAGGTACATCATCCTCACTGTGATTTCAGATGCGCCGCAACCTTTGTCGATTAAATACCTTTGAAGAATTATTTCGTTGAAATCAAAAGACAATTAGCAGGTGGCGTGATAAGAAACAATTGTGGTTGTGTTTTTAAAATAAAATATCCTAAATTATCGCGGGTTACGGGAGTATCATATATGCTAAAATCAGCTACAACAATCTACGCTTATATAATTGAGAGTAGCTTTTTAACTACTCACATTCTCTTTTTCTATATAAATATTAAGGTATAACAATTTAAGTTGTTCTTTCTTTACTTTCATCTCTAATCATAATTAAAGATATTTGGAGTTGGTTTTTGGAGTGAGAATTTCTTTGCGCGTATTGAGTGATTCTTAGGTGATACAAATTTATAATTACACCCTGACAATCCATGTCCGTTATTGTCTATCTCTCACCGCTTATATTTAAGGGTAAAAATAATTTTTAATACGCGTTTAATAAACTTAGATGTTGTAAATTACATTGTTGTGTATTCATTGATCATTTACATATAAAATATTTTCCTCATCTTCTACTGGAAGCCGCGAAGCATCCACGAATGAATTGAAACAGATATAAAGTGTCGACTCCGTGAATTCGCAGCTGAATGCGCGAGCGCATGGAATTTACCGCCAAATTGCGTTGCGCGCGGTAATTGCGGCTTATCTGTGCGCTGTCCGCGCGGCGCGGGCGCGAGGCGGCGGGCGAGGCAGCGCGGGCGCGAGGCACCGCGGCGAGGCAGCGCGGCGAGCGGCGAGCGGCCCGGTGACGCGCTGGCTCGACGGACAACACTCTTTCTGTTGTGTGAATATATGTACTTGCATTCAGCACACTGCACCTTATTTATTTATTTATTCAAGAAGTATTATTTGTTAGGTTACAGTTGTGCACCAATTCTTACAAACTAACAAACACAAATAAATTAATTATAAATTATACAATACAACTACTACGTTATACAATACTTATTGTATACGATGGAAATTCTGACGCACAAAGTTTAATAGCACAAATATGGGTCACATTAAAAGATTTTACATAACTTTTATTTCAAATCATATTTTGCTTTTTCGGTGAACTAATTAAAGAAATACGTTTTTGATTATGATGATACGTTATTCAACAAAGACACGGATGCAATACGTAAATCTAAAGATAGCACTTTAACGGATCATGAATTATATTTTGCCTTTTTTGTGTTACCCATCAAGACAAGACGTAATCAAAATTACGTGGATTAATTTAAACGCCTCAAATATTTAAGTTTCATATTAAAGATATTTTAATTATAAATTAATTTTGTTAAAGTATTTTTATAAATTAATGAATATGAAATTGTTGTTATTAAATGTATATTTGATTTGCATGTCCGAGAACATAATATATTTGTTGTGCAATACTTTTAATTAGAGTATCTCATTATACATTTTATTTAATGGTGTATATTTTCAAATTTTTATCATTGACAATAATGAACGCACTAAACAGCAATAAACACAGTACAATATTTGTTTGTTTATTTGTTCAAAAGTATATGTTTTTGTTCATTTAATCCGATAACTAGTTTCAATACAAAACATCTTCAACGTCTTAAGATAAAAATCAGGCGAGTTCACGACCCTTTGTTTCTTTCCATGCAATTATATTTAAGACAACAATTATCACGTAGAATTAATTATTATTATTTTTATGCGAGACAACCACGATAATTGTGAACTTAAGCTAATGTACACATTTTTATCCGTTTTAATTTTCATACATATATTTGTAATTAATAGAAAAACAAGTCCATTGATGTTTCAGCATTTTCGCTGCTTCTTGTAATTTAAAACAGTTATTGGGACATGAGGCACTCCAAATAAATCGACATGACCTAATCGTCAAATAGACCATTGCTTGATATCTTGAATTTGTTTAATTTGGCGTTACTGTTATGTGTTAAGCATGTGATGATTTACATCAAATGAAATGAAAATCATTTCAAAGTTAAACAGTAATGAACTAGGTTCGAATTTCATGTCCTGCTCACTTCGGGGGTTTTAGGTCTTGCATCTTTGACTTGTTTCCTAGCATTAAGCTATAATTGCCCTCTGAATTGTATGCAATTTTAAATTTAGCAGCATTAAATTTTATAACGTAACCTCGTTAGGCTACGATCATTTCCGTTGATGTTTCTTGTTCATATTACTTTAATCGTGTCACATTTTATTCGTGTTTATGTGACACGTTCAAACTATCCGCGGTTATTGTACGCAAACGCACAACAAGACACTTCCCTTCACTAAACGCACTCTATTGTTCTTGATGCGAATAAATACATTTTTATAAGCAAAACTGACTTTTAAATCCTGTTTCTCCGACTTTGCAAATCGTTGATTTAGCGCAACGCAATAGAGTTCAAATTTGTTTGTATCACAATCGACCAACCCTTTACAAGATGTCTTTATCACTGAATCCTTTTGTTCAGATCGGTAGGACTTTATGCCATTGTAAGAGGATTCAAAACGGCTTGCCAAACGCCGCTTTTGAACATGAGTATTGAATGGAAGGATTAAATATAATTTGAAAGGCATCTTTTTGTACGAAGTCAGATAATATCTTAATATGTTTATGATAAACGGGGGTTGCATCTAATCTGTAACTGTCTGTCTGTACTTTGGTTCTGTTTGTTTTTTCGTGACATTTCGCACCTTGGGGGGACTATTCTTGACACTGTACAACCGATCGCTCTTAACTCAAGAAATGGGACAAGACCTAAAATACTGTCCACAAATTTTTGTTGACTTTGAAAAGAGGCTTTGCATAGCCTCTTGGTCAACTATTAGATACCTTGATAGCTAAACGAAGGATGAGATGCATTTGTTTGTGGTGTCTGAAATTTTCTTGTGTCTGTTATGCAATATTAATTACTACGTTTTGTATTTTTATCAGCAGTCCTGTTACGTTAACGCAGGTATTTAATTGCGTAGTTTGGGAATAGCCAGTTGTCTAAGGAACCCATATTATTATTATTTGAGTTTTTACAATCAATATGAACCACTTATAGAATTACCACACTACATATTATAGCTACTGTGTGCGACATAAACTCGAACGGGCTTATAGATAGCCACCCTGAACAGGGACAATTCAATAGCTCTCGTGAATCAGTGTACGATATGCAACATCACGAACTGTCTAGGTGATACGGATCGTGCGGGTTCGAATCCGTTAAACGTTAAACGACTTGGTAACTGTTTTAACGGATTTTGAGAGGCTTTTGTTTTCACTTGCGACTGTTTTTTTATTCTCCATACGGGTCGAGATAGAAGAAAACGTGCAGATCGTCAGTTTAGTCTTGTGTTGGATTCGAACCCGTGACTTTCCTTTTCGCAGTCAGGGTCTCTGCTCGATGAAGAGGGCAATTATTATTGTATTTAGCATTTTGCAAAGCGGTCACGCGCGATGGTGCATTCTACATACTGTCAATACAAATATCTTGGTGTGGTGCCAGCATGGGATTTCCGATGATGGCCTGTCCATTTAACTTGCCATATTGTACTGATTTTTAGATCCTTTTAGAAATTTGCTGAATACCAACACGAATATGTTTTCACTATCCACTCCACCGGTCTACAGGTTAATGATTTTGACTGCTAAGCTATAAGTCATAGTTAAGTTTGATTTGTGTGAACCCAGAACAAATGTCTGTTGAGGTTTGTTTATTAAGACAGTTATATAAAATTGTTTATCATCTGTCTGGTCACCATAATGTGTACAAGCACTGTTCTATTTGGGAGTACATGGCCGTATGTGAGGGTGTCCTAAGATATTGTAATTATATTCTCATGTGTTTGTTAATGCATACTTGTAGTGCTATATGAAGTTAATAGAATCATTCTATTAGTTAACACTCCATTGGTTTTAATTGATGCACGATGCATCTTGGTTTTGGTATTTGTTGAGGACACGCCACATCCATTATTACCACGGGGAGACGGTTGGAATGTTTGATATTTTGTTCCAGTTACATTTCTGTAACGTATACCTACGTGGCTGAGAGGAAATTTCTTGCAATCGACATCGAAATAGAAAATACACAATACAATATTTAATGTATGATTAATTTAATTATATATTATAAGGACTTCGATGAACGATACGCGATATTAACAATGACATGCGTATTATTTAATTTGTGTGTATTGTATTTTAAATCGAATACAATAAATACAGTGCAAGCGATACCAATCACCGCTCTTTTCAAAGAATGTAATTATAATAGGACACACTTTTAATTGATTCGCTTACAAATTGTGGTTGCCTATTAATATATTTTTTGTACGGTTTGTATCGCGCACAGTGATCAGACCATTGTGGTGTAGGCTTTGACGGACGAAATCCTATCGCCATAGAAATTCGTTGTAACGAGCGGTTACAAAATTTCATAATTTGTACGAATACATACGGGACAGTATTTTGAGCGTTTTCGCTGCGTTGAATGATGCTTTATACCTACATACATCTACGTATACCACTTATATTAGAATGAGCTATGTCCATTAAAATTCATTGCTTATTAAATTGTTCTTAGTAATAATGGTTTCACCAATAATAACACTATTATTAGGGTGTGTTTATACTATTGGGGTTGCATTTTTAGAGATCAACTGAAGTTCAATAATTGTAACGTTGACTTATGTAAAGGTGTTTGGAAAATCATTGCTTGTGGTACGTATTTTTAAATATATTTCTCAAGAAATGTTATTGTTCGTGACAGGAAATATATTGCTCATTAGGTTCTAACCGTTTAACAACTCTAAATACCTTAGTAATTCGTATATTTCATTGGAGTATACAACATATCAAAGTAAAAAAAAAAACTGTTCACATCTCAATCCCACAACACAAGGTTCGCGCGTAAGCATCACTAATTGGTTTAAATCAAACACGAATTATGCCAGTCTTTATCACATTACCGACCAAAATACGTTGACCCCTATCGCGCCCTTCCTCGTTATAAATCCTATACACACTTTATTTCTCATATTGTTTCATAGATCTTCTTGTGTCGGTTATATTGGGCGGGTGTGTTTGCTTTTTTTGGGCATGTCGGCCGCGTTCCGTCAAAATTGAAACGTCATAGAGATGTATTATGGTCGTTGCATTCAACTGAGACGCTTGTTGCATTCAAATTTGAATCTTGTAACGTTTAAAATAGGGCTGTCATTAACTTTCGTTTAGTGCAAGGAATAAATAAACCAGTCGTCGAGTCGGCGCGATGAAAGCTCATAATCTTGTTCGTTATATTTGGTGCGCGTACGCATTGCGATCGGTCTGTTATTACGATAAGGCTATTTTGTAGAGTTCTTTTTACTAATATCTTAAATATGATAAGTAGAAATACAATTAATATTTTCATGCAAATTGCATCAATGTTCATATAAACTTTATATATTGCTATAAATAGTAATAATACTAAAAATTTGCTTTTCAGAATATGCATGAAACATTGAAATACAAGCCCACTTACAGCGACAATATTTTTTTTGTCGAATAAGTATTATCAATTTGTATAGCTTCAATTCTAGTTAGAATTTTAAAATTTCAGGATACCTACAACAATTAGAATTCACTATTCGATGTTTTATTTTCCACATGTCTAATTTTCTATGCAAATGTATTATAATGTAAGTGTCATTGATACTGGCTATCCTAACCTGGAAACTACTTAAAGGTAAAGCGTTCAATATTACCCTGTCATTTTCGAAAAAATAAATTATCTATTTACGGATAGTGCGTACGCGCATTTACTTCGGTAGCCGCGCGTCAATTGTCCACGAGCTACTGCGCTTAGCGGCCGCTGTCGATACAATTAGATACGTGTATTATGTAACAAGTTGTGATAGCTTTGTTGAAACCCTGTCTCTTGATCTAGAAGACGCTAGAAGTTAAAAGCAAATATTTAGAAACATTTTAGGTGCTATTATGCAGGTTATACAGTAGGCAGATTATGCTAAATGTAAAATGCCCCTATTAATTATCTAAAGCAAAGTTGATTTTGTTATATTTTCACAAATAATGCTAATGTAATAATTATAGGCACCCAATGATTGTTTCTTATAAAATTACGGCGCCTCAAAAATCTACACAAAGTTTCGAAAAAAGAGCAATCGAAACGCAATAGCGACACGCTAATAGCCGTGTTTCCGTCGGCGGTAGCGATCAACAAAAACTGACATCTTTTTCCGAACACAATACGATTTAACGGCGCAGCGTAGCTGTCAATTTGGCATGTCAAAGTCTGAAATCGGCTTAGCGGCGGCTGCGCGCACGCATCCATCACGCCGATCCGATCTCGCCGTGAAAGGATTACGATAGATTGTTCCGCAGTTGTTTATTTATCAATTTGACATACTGTAGTTTAGTGTACTGTATTGCGAATCTAAAATTGATTTACGTGAGAAAGATATATGGGAAAGTGCGGGTATTCAGCGCGGTATAGAAATTGTTTGTTTTAATTGCTTTTGAATATTCAATCGCATGATTGAATTGTGCACGTTACACGATATAGCCTTTGGACCTGCTGTACTATCGGCGAGTTAACTACGAGCGAACACACGAACAAACAATTGTCTTGATCAAACCCAATACCCCAGATTTGACAGTCAGGGTCTTTAACCACTAGACCTGGAGATAAGTAAATTAATACAAGTAATTAATAAACATGATTTAAGAGGATATACAACATGCGCATACATATATGCACCGCCAATACTCCCTGATTTTCGCAAAGTAGTATAACTGACATGTTTTAATTGACCCTAATTTCAGAATTAAAATCTACATTGGCCGTCGCGAAACATTTGATTGCGATGATATAAAAAAAATGTTATTTCCTTTCGTCCCTTACACTTTCGTTGTGGGGGACATACCTAACTTTATCTCAGATGGTAAAAGATAATTTGCATGTTAATAAAAATGATATTATCAGTACACACACGCGAACTACTGTGTTTTAACGAAATATTGCAATGTAAACAATTTTCAATGTAATATTAGATGGCACTAGCCTTCTGTTTCGGCCTAAAGTCCTAAAGATCTACACTTAACTAATCCCCATCCAATTTTCATATCTCCTTCCTCTTTTATAAGTGTTGATTAAAAAGTATACTGAGCTGACTGTATGCTGACGTTACAAAGTATCTTCACGGTTAATTTCAACAGAATTACTTCGAGAGCTTTGAAGCGAAATTTCAACAAATAAATGAATTTAGTCTGGCATTTACAAGTGAAAATGAATTTACTCTAGTGTACTTCCTAACAGGGTTGCTTAACTTAGTTTCTATTTGAAAGGAAAACATAACTATAATGATTATCAAGTCTTCTATGTTTCCATCGTCACGAGCCTCTTCTGGGGCCTAAAAACCAGTCTGGCGATAGGCTTAGTGCAGATCGAAAAACTCCTAGCACTAGAGAACAATAATCATGGAGCAATAAAAGGGATGAAAAAACCTCTAATTGGAGATAGAAGATAAAACGAGAGGAGAATATAATGGAGTACATGGACTGATCTTCGATGGATAGAAGTTATCGCGTTGATTAGGAAGATACAAGTTGTGTTTAATATCGTCGGATATGTTTAATGATTGTCTGTCGTATGCGGTTATTGTACCGTCCGAAGACGGGAAATCATTAATTTGTTTGTAATTTGTAAATTATGGCCTTTAACGTTAATTACACGATGAAACAATTGTAATAAACATATAACGTACCGTATGTTGTAGTTAACGGAAGAGGTGGTACATTAATGTTAAATAAATAAAATATGTACATTTATATGTAATAAGAGAATATTTTGAACCCTTTTCAAGCATATAAGAAAAAAATTATTTTATGTGCTATAAATAACATAAAATGACACTTTCATGGCCTACAATCTTATTGTGGTTGTTAAATAAAAATCCAAAGAAATGTCTTTTAACTTAAGGTCCGCAGAGGTCTCAAAAACGGTCACGAGACACTACTCGTAGCATAGTGTAATACGCCACATGATAATTTTCTCATAAAAACCTTAATAACAACACATTGATTTGCGTCTAGTTGGAGGTAAAACAACAACATTTTCGAATCTCCTCTAAAGTGGATTTAAAAATAAAAGCTGCTCATTTAGTGTTATCTAATGTATTTAATAAGGCGCTTGTAGGTCAAGTGCATGCGTCATATCATTAGCAAAGTCGTGTCACATGGGAACTTTGAGACAATGGGCCGAGCTAAGCGACAATGCATTATGTAGAGATTGTAGAGTACGGCACGCTCGTCAGTCATGGCCTAGTATTGTTGAGTTAAGTTTAAGCGAGCTTACGAAATGGTAGAGTTTTGATTT
>DWQT01002707.1:0-13655 GCA_018244895.1 Myscelus amystis hages | reverse complement strand
ATATTTTCGGTAAACTATAACAGCTGATTTCCCTATCATGTGAGTAAAAATATTGGTACGCCACCTTTAGGCGTATATATAATAGGTTTTAAAATCAAAAAGAATAAAGGTGTATGATACGTAACCCACATAGTGACGGTAAATAAGTTAAAATAATGAAAACCTTCTTAGTGATTATAATATAATACATATTATGTATTTCTGACTTTTATTAATAACAGTTCATTTTATTTACCCATCTAAAAATAAAAACATAAGAACGCGAGACAAAAAAAAATATGTACATATTTGAAAATAGAATGAAATATTGCAATCAAACTTAACTCTTAAAACTCGTAGTTGTTGTAAATAACTTAACGTTATTTACACACGTTATAAAATAAACTACAAGATTTGCCTTTCACGCGTGTTACCTATACTAGGCCTTATTACTGTGGTATTAAATATAAAACTTCCCTAACAAGTCAAGATAGGTCAGCTAGTTATTGTTTCAAGTGCACGCGCTGGGCAGTCGTAAGTACGCTCCTAACACATCCAGTGTATCTTTGTCTAGAACACTGGTCCTTTCATTCTCATGCCACTCATGCCGTGTCGCGTTTTCATTCCTCTCGCCTTATTAGAGCCGTCATATTGTCTAGGCTTACTTTTTACAGCTTCCATTTTGTAGGCGCGCCATGAGTTTTAATTCCTTAAGGACTATCCCGAAGAGCAGATTGTGTTGATGGTAATGATTTTTTCTGATCTTTACAGTGTGTTATTGAAGGCATTTTTAAAAGCAAATAGGTATAAATCTCACCATAGCTATACCTACTCGTCCATACATATTCCGTTCTTTTACAAAAATGTGAATTCCGGTATTTTATATAGGCTTTTTAATTTTTATATCTTTCAATATTCATAATTACATGATGTAATTGTATATTTAATATATACAAATACACTTTAAAAGCTTTCAAAGTGTATGTAAACAGGCATGTTCATTTCAGTTTCAGGTACGTGTCGCCATCTAGCGAAAGAAAGCGGAACCGTTTGAGTATCCGTATCGCCTTAAATTATGGTAAGCTTACTCGTAAGTATCACGTAACCGCGCAAGATAGGTTCTTATACGTTTATTGGTTGTAGGTTTTTTTTTGTATCGTATTTTTACGATTTCGGTCGCGTGGTCGCAAGCATTAATATTAATACGACATAAAGCTTCATATACATAATAGGCTATTTCGACAATCGTGTCTTGTCTGCAATTCTGTGGGTTTTCCTACGCATGATGATTTACAATATGTTATTCGTAGTGTTGTGTGATTGGAATTTTTGCTCAGCTATAAAGACAAGTGTGTATATGAGTGTAAATGGATGGTACTGGAGAAGCCCACGACTTGCCAAGAGTCTCAAGAACCGGCGCATATGTATAATACATAGTAATTAAAAAAAGAGGAAAAACGCTTTTTCGATATACCAAACTAGAAAAATAAAAAAACAATTTAAATTAAGAATAGTGTAAATAAGAAAAAAATTACTGCAGTGGTAAAAAGCGTGGGGGGTGCAAGATGTCAATAGATCATTTAAAAAGCACCCCATGCGTGTATGAGGAAGAAACCCTCCAGATTTGTAAAGATAAAGATATTTGAAACTCGGTGCTTCCTGTCTGCCCCGTTAGCGGTCTGGCGAGACGGTTGAATAATACTGACTATGTGCTCGTATATTTAGTATTCGAAAGAGATATTGAAGGCCGATACTAAATTTTTAAATTGGTTCATACAGTTATTTATAGTCCATTTCCTATAAGGACAGGCAGAAACTAACGATTTTCGCCGTTTACCGTCCTGGTTAACTTATTGCTTCTAACTGAATCCAAATGAGGCAATTTAATGCCTTTATTATGATAACTAGATAAACATACCATTTAATGAAATATTCAAAATAACAACAATATCCCGCTTCAATTAAACACGCCTCTCGGCATCTCTAACTAGAGAGAGCTTGTATAATGGTAACCAAACAGTTGATAAATATATCGAAATGTGAAACTACATAATTGACTAGAAAGCAAGAAAGGTAGAAAATGTTTATTTCATCTGAATCTAAACAAAAAACAAACGGTAATAAAAAAGATCCAAAAAATAAGATAAAAATACAGATAACATTAAACATGTGAAGAAAATTACAGATCAGTAACATTCAAATGCTACTGCCCATCGCGCAAATTTTTGTCGTGATTGGGAATCGAACCAACAGCCCCACGCTCAGGCCCGAGTCTCTAACAACCGAACCATCGGCTCGGTTTATGTATTAACTACAATCACTTTATAATTACCTACAAGTTGTATTCGATATAATTAACACGTTCTAAGCGTTGAAATCGACGTAATCATGCAAATTGCCTTAATAGATTTCACGGCTAATATCACGTATGGGTTATATACAGACGGGAATATTTAACATTGTATATATATGTTTATATATCTGTGTTGTACATCTGTTAACATAGTAATATAAAGTTTGTAGACCATTGTTAATTTTATTATTCTCTGTTGGGCATTTGTTTTAAACTGGGTCAGACCTAAAGCGTAGCCCTATACACTTAATTAGGTGCAACTCGTTAAAAGTACTAAAAACATCCAAAACAAAAACTCCAGTTTAACGATTGAAGACAAAAATATAAATTATTTATTTATAAGATACTAGCTGACCCGGGAAACGCTGCTTTGCTATATAAATTATAATAAACACCCCCGCAACCCCCCTTACGGGTGTAATTTCGTAAAATCCGTTCTTAGCTGACCTCTAATCGCCGAAAGGAATATTCCTATAAAATTTCAAGTCTCTAGGTCTTATGGTTCCAGAGATGTCTTGATGAGTCAATATATCACTGTATGTAAATCTTCTATGTGCATATATAGAAGATAGATATTGTCTATAATACATAATAAACTCGTTCGAAGTAAATGTAATGTGTATTTTGAAAACTGAAGGAATTTTTATACCCCGGTAATTCCTCCAATTTGTCACTGAAGGCCGCGTGTCTCGGCGTTTTGGGAACGTCGTCTTTTTAATTCACCGCACGTCCACCCGGGCATAAGACGTCGATTTCACTAGAATCTGCCCCCCCCACAAGATCACCCCCCCACCAGCAGCTGCGAGCGAAATCGAATTGCGTCACAGGCAGCCAGAGGATAGCGCTCTTCTTAATTAAGTTGGCGAATGGCGAACGCAGTTTTATTGTTTATTTGATGGATACTTTAGTTAACAAATACTTATAAATCATTTCAATCCACCGTGTTACAAGGAAATCTTGTTATACGAAACAGGTACCTTAAGGACGTCGAAGGTACGTATACCAAATGACCCGTATGGAAATTTCGTTGAAAGTAGAAGTGGAAGAGGTTTGCCAGGAACATAATCGGAGGAAGCCTTTAGTCTCTGCATAACTCTTAGGGCGGTTTCTATTTTAAAAATCAACATGAAATTTATTTATCGAAAACAAACATCACTTATTTTACATGGCCATTACACACACATTGCAAACAACATTATAACACTACATTATCACCATTATTAACATCATTAATAAATCCCATTAACACCATTAACAAATCCTGATCATCTTCAAACTAACTGTAGTTCACTATCCTCTGTGCATTAAAAAGGGTAATTTGCATGATTTCACAAAAACTAACTGAGGTTACGAGCGATTCTTTTCGTTATCGTTGTAGCGAATAATATTCAAATTAAGAATTCAAATAATATTCATTTGTTTTACCAATACTACAGTGTATTAGTTTCGAGTTATATTCCAGTACTGTACACGTTAATCTTCAATCAATTGTCCGCTGATACCCGAATTCGTATTTCACGCGCGGTCGGTGATTTTATTTGGCCAACTAAACAACAAATGTTAACAGTTACCTCAAAGTCAACAGGCTCCTAGTTTGCGCCATCGATAAATCCCGCCCTCCGGGATTGGTGTTCGACAAAAACTGTTTTGTAGATAACAATAATTTCGGTAGCGTTCTAAGTACTGCCAATTTTGTATTGTATTCGAATTGTGCGGGTATAACATGTTGAGTCGGTAATACTTTTTCTTTGTTGAATCCGAAAGCGATCGATTTAGGCGGTCTGTAAACTTTTTTATATTCGCGGATAAGTGTAATTGTTTTACTCGAGACAATGCAATTTTATAAAGTTGCTAGATGTTTATTATTACTATACTGCTGCATAGTGTAATAGTGTATACACTGCATTGGTGTAATGGTCAGTAAACTTGACTGCTGAACCGTGAGTTACAGATTCGATTTCCATCTAGTACAAATAATACTTTATTGAACACAATTCATTATTTTTCTTCTAATGCTGTTAAAATTATTCGCAGCCTGGTTTGCCACAAAAGACTCTACCTAATTAACAGTACGAGGTGTATTTAATGACATATAGCCTTTTTAACCGGTCAACCGATCACTCTGTATAACATTTTCTATTCACCAAATTATCTTTTTTATTTTTAATATGGATGTAGCAAACGAGCATGCAGTCCACCTGATGGTAACTGGCTACTGCCGCCCATGGACATTTATAATCGACCCCAGATAAGATTAGATTCCTATCTCGGGTCGACCACTGATGCGCCTCTACCACTGGGGACTAAGTTGGAATGCCTCGAAAAATTATGTCTCCCTTACCACACCCTTCAAACCGGAACACAGCAGCGCTTAACACTGCTGTTGTAAGGCAGAAATAGGCGTGGCGGTGGTGCCGCCGGAGTCGAACCAGAGGGTTCTGCCGCCTTTACACCCGTAGAAAGGACGGGCGCGTATTAAAGCGTGCGGTTGTGGTGGTGCGCAGCGCGTACTCGTTCCACGTGTCGGCGGAGGGGCAGATGCAGCCCGTGCCATTCCCGCCCGACGCGCTCATGGGCCCCGGCATCCCGCGCCACGCGCGCCAGGTGTCGGCGCTGGCGCACGGCGAGGTGGTCTGCGCCGTCACCGTGTCCTCGCCCACCAAGTACGTGTACACCGGCGGCAAGGGCTGCGTCAAGGTCAGTGGCGCCCCCACCCCCCACACACCCCATACTATAGCTGCCCTCTTAAACAAACCTTTCCATTGTATTGTAAGGTTTTACAAAATAACGCTTTTAACAAACTTACATTATCGAATGTCTATTGGTCTAAATGTATCCCGTTCCTAAATATATTATACTAAGTTAGAGTATCCGACAATTGTATTAAAAAAGCATGAAATAATATAACAAATTTTATAAAATTCATACAATGACATGGAAATATATAGTTTTGTGTGTTTTTTCAAGGTGTGGGACATCAGCCAGCCGTCCAAGGCGCCCGTGAGCCAGCTGGACTGCTTGGTGAGTGGGTAACTGTCGTGGTTCACGGTTTTTGTACTCGCTTGTTGATGTAACGTTTGAATGAACGGTTAAAAACTGTTTGGTTAAAAATAATACCTCAATATAATGAGCATTAGGAACTTAAGATTGTAGGAGAATGACACGATAGAGTAGCATTGGTCCTATTCGAATTTATAAAATGATATTCACTTCACATTTCTAACATTACGTATTATAGGTAACGTAATTTATCCTTTAAAAAATCCTTTAAAAATACCACTAAAAATTATGCTATTGAAGGTGACGTACGTATTTAAAATAGTTCCCATTCGCTGCAGACGAAATTGAAAAAACTAAACTCTAAATAGTGGATAAATAGTAACCGGTTGTATTCCAGCAAAGGGACAACTACATCCGGTCGGTGAAGCTGCTGCCGGACGGGCGCACGCTGATCGTGGGCGGCGAGGCCTCCAACCTGTCCATCTGGGACCTGGCCTCGCCCACGCCGCGCATCAAGGCCGAGCTCACGTCCTCGGCGCCCGCCTGCTACGCGCTCGCCATCAGTCCCGATTCTAAGGTCAATAACCCACTTCTTTACATAGTAAAAAACAAAGTCGCTTTTTCTTCCTGTCCCTATGTATGCGTAAATCTTTCAAACGACTCACCGGATTTTACTACATACTAGAGAAATACTGTCAGCCGGCTGTCAGTTGTGTCACTCGACCTGTGACGTCACATAGTTTTTGTCCGACTACAATATGAACATTTGGCACCGCAAGTGTACCGATTGTGAATGAAACGGGCGATGGCGGCGTGCAGGTGTGCTTCAGCTGCTGCTCGGACGGCAACATCGCGGTGTGGGACCTGCACAACCAGACGCTGGTGCGCCAGTTCCAGGGGCACACGGACGGCGCCTCCTGCATCGACATCTCGGCCGACGGCACCAAGCTGTGGACGGGCGGGCTCGACAACACCGTCCGGTAAACTAAACACTAAACACATTTATTTGCACAAATCGTCGACTAAATAGAAAAATTTCATATTTCAATTTTTTTTTGAAAATGAGATTATTACATAAAACATAAGAATGTTGATAGAAGACTCGTTTTATGTAATAATCTCATTTTCCAAAAAAATTTGAAATATGTCATTTTTCAATTTAGTCTACGAAATATGGGTACATTCGAAGATCTTACAAAGTTATTAGTTCAATCCATAGAGACATAAGCTTATAATTATAAATTATTTACTAACACTTAGTTTTTATAATAAAGTTAACTTATATTTTTGGCACGATATTTAAATTCTACACAAAACCATCTGTCACAAAACTTACCTACATACACACATACTATGCTCCGCCTGCGCGTGTGTTTTACTGTCTTCTCTTAAAATACACTCATAATAATAATAATAATAATAATACCTTAGGACAATTTCACACACAGCCGTCAGATTCCAAATTAGGCAATTGTATATAAACACATCTTGTATGTAAGCTGTATATTTTATCATACTTTTGTGAATTAAGCCTACAATTATAACAATTATTTACTATCAATCAGTTATGATAATAAAATAAACTTACATTTCAACGGGATATTTGAATTCTACACAAAACCATCCGTTCAGTACCCAATACATGGACATATATTAAATTTGATTTAACACACCAAGGGTTTAGAATTTAAATATTAGGTATAGCTGTCCCCGCAAACATATAAATGATTGATTTGCCATATAAATGATTTTGCCGTTGTTGCAATATTTTTTATTGCTGCTACTCTCCTATTTATCTTAGCATGATGTTATATATGCCTTCCTCGATAAACGAGCTATCTAACAGTGAAAGAATTTTTCAAATCGGGCCAATATTTCCTGAGATTAGCGCGTTCAAACAATCAAACAAACTCGTCAGCTTTATATTATTAGCATATATTTCCCAAAGGCTCACCTGTCTGTCGAAGTAGTACTTGGCGCCGGTGAGGCAGGCGGTGGCCAGCGCGAAGGAGACCAGCATGCCGAACTTGAGGTGCGGCGCCATCACGGGCGCGGGCTGCACGCCCAGCGCCGCCGTGCGCAGCAGCGTGTCGGGCGTCACGCTGCGCGCCGCCGCCAGGCTGGCGATGGTGGGCGCGGGCGGCGCCGCCGGGACCGCCGCGTACAGCCCGGGCTCGTCGGGCTGCCGCCGCGACGCGTGCACGGCGGCCATCGGCGGTGGGCTGCGATACAACAAATCACTTTTTTGTTTATTCATATTACAATATGTCTAGCAGATATTCTCTCTCTTCTCTTCTCTTCTCTCGAGTCACTCTATTTTCATTTCAGAGTAAATACTTTGGTACTCGTCACTTCAAATTCAAATTCAAATTGTTTTATTCATTATAAGGTGCAGACATACACTTAATGAAAGTCATGTTTCAGTCGTCATACTTCATCATCATCATCAGATTATACTCGTGTGCTAGTTCATATGGGTGTAGTGCAGAATCTCTCTTCATAATTTTTAATTGAGTCTCATATTATTCCATTAACTGGTTTTACACCAAGGTGGCGGTGACGTCTCTCGTTTGTGACATACCACGGTGCATCGACTATCATTCTTAAAAGTTTTGATTGAAACCTTTGTAGGATTTCCAGGTTCAAGTTCGCAGTTGTCTATAGTTGGATACCATATGTCCATATTGGTATTATAGATTTAAAATTAATTTCTGAATGAAGTGCTAGCTTTTACTGATTTACCGAAAGTCAATACAGACCCATACTGTCGATGGACGCGCGGCCGCCGGGGGGCGCAGTCCGCGGGCGCCAGCCGGTGCGAGAGCGCCTTGCGGCCCGTGTACACGCGCCCGCGGGACCGCCCCACCCCAACACCTGGATCATACGCTGTTCTTTCATAAAGATATCACACCTGCACCAATAATATGAAAAAACTAAGACATTCTGTAGCTAGTTCTAGACATAGATCTTCTCTTACTGGGTAGGTGTTAGGGCATAGTCCACCAGCCTGGCCAAGGGCGGATTGGCAGACTTCACATAGATCAGAAAACAATATGTTTTACCACATACTCGATTTGCATATTATCTTGAGAAGTTTTCTTTCATCGTTACGGCTTTAATTTTAAAACCTTAAAGCGGATGTAACAAGTCAGAGGTGCACGACAGGATGTTGAACCAAACATTGGCTTGGTAGAGTGAGAATAATATCACGATCCTCTCACTACTTGTATATACATATATATATATGTCTATAAATAACATAGTTATAATTTTACAGAAACATAGAACAAGCATTAGTAAGAGGCATCGGGAAAATATTTATTGTCGATGGGATTCAAAACCACAATCTACATATCAACACCAATAATCCCCATTCTCTGCACCGCTGAGTCAGTCATATAAATGTTTGTGTACAACGGAAAACACATTGGATTTCGAGGAAAAAAATCATTTCACCCACACTTGTAACAGTACTGAAAAAATTCACAAGATAAAAACAAACGAAATATAGGCATTATATCCATTACAGCTGACTCTTTTAACTGTTCGAAAATGTTTTTCTTATTATACCTACATGTACAGCTTATGACAAAATTATTAAAAAAAAATGTTGTTTCAATTTCCATCAAAGACATTTGCAGAATGATCAAATTTCTTTGTTCTTTGTTTGCATGTAATACAAATATCCATATAAATATTATAGATATGGCATATGTATAATTATCAGCTGTTCGGTTACCATAACAGAGGTATTTTGTAGCTTCATTTGGAATAAAATAGTGCTATACCCGAATACTGTTCATTTATGTTGCTGTGTTCTTTACTGTAAAGTGTGAATTACTGTAATTTAATGGCGATGTTAAGTGTTGAATTATGTGAACACCAAAGAAACGGTTGAGGAAAAAAATGTTTAATTACCAGCAGAAAGTGAGGATGGCACGCGGTGGCGGCCAGTATACGCGCACTGGCTGCGCTTGTCGATCCAGAAATGCATCGCCGAGCCTGCAGCCTGCACCCGCGAACCAGGACCCTACCTAACACAGCTGTTTGCACATACTTTATCACCAACCTGAAATTAAAAGAAGCAATTGAACTCAAACAATTACTTCCACTCCACAACACGACTTGTGTTAGAACGTAAACCACTTCCCTAGATCGGATTAACTGATTATCCTCATCACGCAAAATATATTTTCACAGCACTTTTAAATTAATCAAACACTGCGACGTACCCGAATTATTAATTATATATTTACGCCTACTAGAGCACAGGTGATGCTAAACGATTAAAGTACTTTGACTTTTCATTTTTTATATTAAATGCATCATACAATGTTCACGATTTCATTATAATTAACATCCATTGCTCCTAGTTGCTGAAGCTGGGCTGGGCGGTGGGCGGGCGGAGTGCGCGCTGCGCGAAGCAAAACAAACAGAGCTACCAACATTATACGATGATTTTGCAAATCGATAATAGAAAATATGCAATTTGAATTTTACCAACTGGTATGGAATTAACCTACATACATATTTATTAACTAACCTATGCTGTTATTGCGATAAATTCGTATTGAATAAGTAAAAAAAAATGCAATTGATTGTAATTTTTTTTCTTAAAGTTCAGGTGACTTCGATAACAAGATACATTTTTACATGATTACTACACCATTACCGTAACTAAGTGCCGATTTTTTTTAAGCTGTTTGTTTATATTTTATTGTTATTTCAAGATAATGTCACAGTTTTATTTAAATTTACCGCGTTCATGTTACATTTATATTTTAAATTATCGCTAGTGTTACATATAGACGTTTCCGGAATTGTCTAGGTTTTTATCGTTCAAAAATTGTACTTGAAAAGTTCAGACATAAATAAGTACAATATTTTTATTAATATACCGAAATATATTTAATTATTAAAGATACGGATTTTAGTTAAAACAAATTCCTGTACTTTCACTATAATACTTATTACCTTTTCTATCTTATCATTATTATTATGTGGTTTATGGAAAATGCTGTTAAATAATTTTCGAACGAATGTTTGTGAAAACATATATAAACCTGAGCACCTGCCAAAATCTTTAAGATACATTTACGTATTTACGGCGGTTGAGGACGTTGTTTGCGTCGGCCGTTGTGGTGTTCGTGAAACAGTTCAATTAATTTCGTCGATCTGTCTTCGTATATTCAATCACTATTCTCGCGGTTATTAATGTATTGTTCTCAGGCAGATGACATAGAAGATTTAAGAGCACTATTTACGTGGAATAGACACAGTACCCGCGCCTTCTTGGTGCTGGTGGGCCTTGCTTGTTTCTTTTGGTCCAAGTGTTGGTTGCATCCATCATGCCTGCTAGGACTCCTAAGAGAGAGCCGGAGCCCTATTGTGATTGTTGGTCCACGAGAGCACCGGTGTCATGGCAGCAACTAGACCCGTGCTCCTGCGGTGACGTACCTGGTTCTGGTAAGTCTATAGTTTTTAATGTAATCTTGAAATAGAATATTAAATTCTTACGTATTCAATTTTAATGAGACATTGACTGATGATTTGTTTGGACTTGATAAATAGTCCATAACATCACACTCACACACAATAAGGAGTGTTCAAATGTAAACTAAAATACAGGATATTACTAATAACCTTCTATCCTTAACTAACTGAATTACTGGTAACCTTCACTATCCTCATCCTAGTCTTGTCTTCAAGTACTTGACTTGTCAAGGTCTTGTCAACCTTACAAATTACGCAATGAGTCATTGAGTTTCAAGTATAGTCATTTTGGTGTATGGTAATCCAGGTCATAATTTAGTACTCTAGACTTCAGTCATGTCCAAGGTAACTGGCTGAAATGCCCCGTATTCAACTGATATTCAAATCTGAACAAAACGCAGAACAGCTTGAACACCAAAAGAAAAAAAAACCACTAAAATTGATTGATGCATCATAATAATAAATAATATGCAAATGTGACGTGAAATGCACTTCAGTCCTGCTTGTGATGACTCAGGTTGATTTAATTGGTTTATTAATTAGGAGATATGTGCACTCACTGAAAGGACCTCATAAAGTATCATTGTTCACTATCAGATCTTTGAAATTGTGGTGAGTCGGGACAAAAATGCCAGCTGATGAATGTTTCCAGTAAGAAAAGCTTGAAAACCTTACAATTATTTGTTATTATGTTAATTTCAAAATCAGTATGTTGTATGGTTTGTTTGAGCTGCCGAAGTTGAGGCCTCATGTTTGATTTAGATTAAAATTGCAAAATAACATTGCAGTTGTCTCGCTTGGCGCTAACTGAGGTCCAATCTTAGTGCCAATAAAAATCCTAATTCCATGATTCCAAGTTATACTTATCGGGAAATATAGATGGCGATGAAGTATCTTGTTTCATGGGTTATGTTGTCACCAGATTGCGAGTGGGCGTGGGAATCTGGATCGAACTGGGTGGTGTTGAGTGATGACAAGCGGCAGGTGACTTTCCACCCGTTCTTCAGCTCCGGCACTGGCATTGTGAAGGGTGACACACCGTTTCTCCTCAACCACCACTATTACTGGGAGGTGAAGGTGCTCACAGAGACCTACGGCACTGATATAGTAAGTACCAGCTGTAGACTATATCTGTGCACAAATATATATGCACCTCCACTGTGAATGCAGTTTTGCTTTATCTGAGAATTGCATAAATAACCCTACACTGCCCTGAGTTTAAAGTGTATTGTAAACCAGCATGCAGTGGTCATTAGTGCCCACTGCTCATATATGGCCCAGTTGTGTTATATGGTATGCACGGCCACACACATATCCATCCTGGTGTCCCTGACTAGAACACTCCCATTCCCACTGCCAACAATCCCAGAATCCTTTACTCTCCTGTTATGCCAGGCAATGGTACAATATCTGTTTTCTAGGTCTGACAGGGATACCACCAGTACCTTTTCTGCCTTATAACAGCAGTGTTAAGCGCTGCTGTGTTCTGGTTTGAAGGGTGTGGTGAGGGAAACATACTTTTTTGAGGCATTCCAGCACAGGCCTCAGGGGTAGCGGTGCATCTGTTGTCGACCTGAGATAGGAATCTAATCTTATCTGGGGTTCATTACTAATGTCCATGGGTAGCAGTAGCCACTTACATTCGGGTGGACTGCATGCTCGTCTGCTGCTTCCATATAATAAAAATAAACCTTCTACCTTGCGTACTGTCGGTATATGTTACACAAATCATTTGTTTTTAATGGATGTTTGCGCTACTAAGCTCCCTAGGCACCACTTGGCAGAATGCCTCAAGGTCGATGTTACTTGTTGCAACAATCTGTCTGAGAGTTCACTTGCTCACATTTATTATCGTGACATGCCAGCTGCCGGCCCTCAATTAGATAATAATTATGATAAAAACTATTATGTTTGTGTCAAAGTAGTACCTTGACATATGTTACCTAGAGTTGTAGGACAGACAAAGATTTTTGTGTGAATGCAGATGAGACATATAAAGATTTTATAGAGTCGTAGATCAATCTATATTTAAGGAATACTATGAAATTTAGTTGCCAACTGTAAAATGATAATCAGTAATTAATTCTAGTTTATTCTACAAGGCCTTATTAAGCGGAATAATTCAGTTTACAAATTATGTAAGGGAGTGCGGGATTATGTTATAGGTTTGTGAGATAAAACGTCTGTGGCTGCAGACTGTTTATTTACGATCTATCTTATCGCTTAACTAACTTCATATATCGCATATTTAGGGCACGAACGCGAATCAATTAACATATGAGATTAGCGTTTCTTCAACGGTGTCTTTCTTCTGTTTTCTGTCTTTTTCTACGCTTAGTTTACGTTTTGCATATAGTAAAATCGTTCCAAGCACCCGTGAAACACTCGTCAATTCATACATCAGTTTCGACTTTTTTGCCTTGTGTTTCTTGAGACGTTTGTGGTTTGTTCGTATTGCGTTGTTTAAGTTTTTTTCAGACGAAGAGGTTCATATTTTTACTCTTTTCACCATTGCCACTGTACAATAATTCTTTATTGTATACCACATAAAAATACTACTATGGATACAAGAAGGCATGAACAATAGCCGATCTTATCGCTAAAAGACTGATTAAAATTCAAATTGTTTTATTCATTACAAGGTACATACATACACGTAATGAAAGTCATGTTTCAGTCATCGTATTTCGGCTTTGTGCGCCCTTCAGGCTGTAGTAGACCGGGAGAAAAAGCCGGCGAAAATAAAACCGCCAGCACTCTTTTAAATAACGAAATTTGCCAGGTTGCAGTATGGCTTTAGTCCGATACAGAGCACACGTGACAGCGTCCC
>DWQT01002706.1:0-13655 GCA_018244895.1 Myscelus amystis hages | reverse complement strand
GTCCAAAGGTTAAGATTATTATAAAAATAACTGCATGAGATGGTTATAATAGCCAGCGTTTAATGTTTCGTCAACATTTTAAAGAGGAACTTTTATTTTACAACCAATACTTTGGCCTACATGCGACAAACAAAAAGATCAAGGCCTCACGTAGTCTTTACAGCCAGTGAAAAAACACCGTTGTCTTTGATGGTCGGTTGGTGGACCAATTTCGAAATGGTGGGTATTTTCTTGACACCATACTGCTTTACGGCCTGAAAGACGTAAAATGGAACAGCGTTTGCTATCAAAGCTACGCTTCCGTTTCGTACGCAGCGTTACACAAGGGCAAAAAGAACAAATAGAGAATTTCTTCTGGAATCTAATTGAACATAACGAAATAGGTACGTAAATGCTTCGTTGAAAAACCGTACTTTGAAAATTGCATGGAACTTAAAATTCCTGCCGCGTCCGGGTTAACTACCTAAATGCATATAATCGAATTTTGCATTCAGTTTACAACAATGGGATTTATTGTAGAATTACGTGCGCTGTCCACTAAGCGTATGCGTTTCTGGACGCATCACTTGTTGCGCGCCAAAACGGCGCGTGGCAAGATGGCGGTGTGCGTGATTTTTTTTCATGGCGTCTTTCCGCGTGTGTCGTGATTTTGGCCAGTGTTCCTGCGTGACGTAGGCGACCCAGTTAGGTACGCCAACCGGTGCCACGGCCAAGTCCAGCCGGGCATCCCCAATGAACCAGCGCCAATATCTATAAAATAAATTGGACTGCCGCGAAATAAAGACAGAAAAAAATAATAATGAAGGAATCGTCAGCGCGTGGTCGGATTTGCCGCCAAAATTTTCAGGGTGAACGCACTCCAGTGTTTTGGCAATGTCCATCTGTTGGAAGTTATCCTAATCGTTCGCGATTCGATAACGCACACCTAGTTTTATTGGTGTCCATTGTTGTTTGTAAACGATTTCATCTCTTAACCTTAAACTGTTCTTAAGTCCTTGTCGAGAAGACCGATTACATATTTCTTAAATGCTATTTACGTTTAAATTCCTATATCCTTATAATTATTGTGACTTTACTACTACATCGTGACCTCTAGATGCTGACTGCTGGTTACGATACTCTGCTTAATGACCTACTAAAAAGGCATTTGTAAGTCTAAAATACAAAGACCACAGAACATTAATTCTCTCTGGATGAAGTTGAATTTCCAAATACAGTAAGTAACTAACAAGCAGTTTACGAAACTTCACGGATAACCCACGGTAATGGAATCGAAATAACGTGATTCCCCGGATGATATCATCCTAGCATCAGACTAGATCGTACGGACAACCTGCGCTTCTGCCAACAATCTCACTATTCAGCATTTGTTGTTCTTATATATGCCAAATGCTTGCACCTTATCGCCGTCGCATTTTGATAGTTTTATGAGCAATTTTTATATCATCCGCTCTCTTCCCCTGTCGTATAAATATGTCGCTTGTTTTTGGTAAACTCACTTCAGGTGTGACTATATTCTTTATTTCAATTTCCTACATCTAATTCCTTTCGAATTGAACGTCAAGTAATAATCTCATTTAAAGTCATTCGATAACTAATTTCTTCCAGATCATCCATTATTTTATTACCGTGTTCTTAAGATCTGGTTACTTTTAGATAACGTTTCATCCTGAGCTATATTTGGGCATATTGCTCTACAAATAAATTGGTTTTGAATCATTACATTCTAGGTTCAATGTAATACGAAGTTATAATCGAAATTTCCCTAATTGGATGACGCATCAAACCTAATAAACTTAAAGCGATAACAATTTTCCTCGGACAAGGATCAATCACTCACCTATCCTAATGAACAGACGTGCTCTATTAACATGCTAAGGCTCCGGTCTATATTGCAAAGTCATTAACCTTAAGAATTGAGTCCAGTTCAAACTTTCGTTCAATGCCACGCGTACGTTCCTGGCTGTAGCTCAATTAACAAAAGAATCATCCAGGAGGCCGGCGTCTCCCGGGTCCTGCCAAGTGGGCACCAGCCAGCGTTGGCAAAGCAGTGCTCTGTCTGAGATGATCGCCAATTTACTGTTTTGACTGGCTCTTTGTTTATATGACATTTTGTCAACAAACAAGCCCAAGTTCAAAGGTAGAATCCATTAGAAAGCCAGGTCAATAACCTTATTATAATTGATCAGCATATTTGGTTTGATAAAGCCAAAATTGCTACATTGACATAAGGTAGATACATCTTATAAGTAGCTACCTTAAAAAAGGACTGGCTTTTAGAAGTCCATGAGAATATCGAATGTTTGATACATTGATACAATGTATTTAGAAGCATATTTTCAGTTACACCAGTATAAGTACTACAGATGTTATGGAGCTCATAATGTGCGGTATTTAGCAGATTTACAGCCGTGCATAGAACATTCCACTCTGTTTAACATGTAGATTATATCCAATAATGTAAGAGCCTTGCAATTGTACCTCAACATTTTGGATGTGTTTATGTGGTTGAGAATCATTGATTCCTCTGAATTTTATGATTTCTATAACTGTTAACCGGATTATCAAGTGTATTGGTATTTTGTAGAACTGTTTCGTCAAATGTTTCTTCTGTGGACTGCCAAATAATGGAACTCTCTTTCGATTGTCATCTTACCAGAATTTTATACGTGGATCTATTTAAGACAAGTTTGAGTAGTCGTCTTTGATGCTAGCATTTTACTTCTTAAACTGCACCTCAGCTTCTGCGGAGGTCGGACCCAAGATCAGTTTCTTAGCTGCGTAAATGAAATCGTCACCAATATTTCTCTTTGCTTTACAAAATTACGTATACGATCTGGAGTGTGTTCTACATTTGGACATGCTTGTATTATCTGCATGAAACTTGTGGGTGTTTACAGGCCAAGTTGAACCGAGTTCCGCATTAAGTTCAGACACAGGTGCGTTACCATCTACAATGTAATGTAGTGCCTCCTCGGCCCACATGCGGAATGAGGACACTGTATTTAGAAGCAGAGGATAGAAATTAGGGTGTCACGTTGTAAGATTAAATGCGAAAATAATGGTAGTTTTAACCAAGTTGACACAATTATTAAAAGATCTTATGAGTCTATTAAAAAACATAAAGTACCTGCTGAAGTAGACTCAACAGTAGACCATTACCAATTAGAAATAAATTACACTGCTTAAAATCAGAAGGAAATGTAAACCTGTTTTAACAAGAAACGCGAACTTAAATGTTTTTACTGGTTATGTAGTATTCAAAAGTTGATAGTTAACGAAACCGTTGAAAAAGCTGTTTTTACTTCTAGCTAAACCAAGGAAAAATATCTGCAGCCACAATGATGATAGGAATGTAAAATCTTAGGCAGTATAAAATGGCTAATCAAATTTCTATACATTTTATTAGGACGTTTTAAATTTAGCCACAGCTGAAACTGAATCAGGAAATAACAGGGAGCTTATAGTCCATGCGGCTATAGCCGACAGCTCTAGCTTAGCCAAGACAAGTCGCAGTTCATCAAAACAGTTCTAAATGGACCTTAAATAAAATAAACAATCGTGAATTCTGATACATGGCTCGCTAAAGTGGGCACACGATAAATAACGACGGCACATTTGCATATATTATGTTATGATTCAAGGCACAACAATACAGCATTTGTTCAACGGTACGCGATGCATACGAGATTAGCGCAATTTTTAACATGACACATGTCAATATTTTGTGTCTTTTTGATTTATTTTTGTTTGCATCTACAGAGTATTTTTGGGATACCGTTGTTTTGACTTCTACGGCTTTCCTAAATCCTTGTAAATGTGTTCAAAATCTATATTGATTGCTCTTTTTTACATGATGGGGTAGCTTTTCGATCTGCAATTATTTTTAAGTTTATCAAAAAAAAATTTATCTTTAATAAGCGGTACTCACAATCGCTTACTAAATTTTGGTTAATTTTAGTTTCTAGATGTGTTCATGTTTTTGTATAATATTTAAGTATTTTTGTACTAGGTACATAATAAAATGATATCATTAAAACATTGCATGAACCAAAAATATTGTGGAAATTGTCCCGTTTTTGAAGACAAAATATTTCGTAGAAGCAATTATTCAATTTTACTTTCGTGTTAAAAAATCGAATTATCTAATTTCATTCACAAGATTTCTCAATACAATTTACAATTAACTTCTCAACAATATATTTTATTTATCCTTACAATTCAAACTAGTATGTACGGAGCCTCGTGTACTAATGCAGGCTTCGATTGTCTTTGGATGAGTCAGCAAGTGTATTGAAACCTTCGTTCGAGTAGGTTAAACACATGCACGCCCTTCCATTCTGTGGTTGGGGTATATAAATGGCCCGTTAATATATCTACATAAAATCTTTACATGCATTATAAATAATTTAACCGTAAAATTGTTTATAAATTGAAGTTTTTGAAAACATTTGATAAAGTTATCCAGTTTAATTGTATTTATGTTATGAGTAATTGGTATGATCATTTTAAATCATTGTTCATCATCATACGAATGTAGATGCAATATGCGTAGATGCTAGCATAGAGACAAATCATTTTATTTTTATTTGACGTCCTGTCGACATCAACGTTCCGATATTTTATCTGTGTCTACCTTTTTCAAAGCGCGTTCCCTTTTCAAGGCGGTGTACGGACTTTGAAGAACAAAACGCTGAAAGGGTACGCCGCTCTTCATCGTTGCATCCGGATGTACCAATAGTATATTCATGGACTTTCCGTTTAGATTGTAGCTAGATACTGTGCATAAATGTTTGAATAGCGCAAGACTTTCCATAGCCTTTGGCATTTGTTTATGTTTATGAATGCTTTGGATGTAAATGTCTAATTATTCAGTCTGCATAACTGTCTATGTAACCTAACCAAATGGGGAAAAGGGGCGTTTGAAAGTCGTTTAAGTCGTAAGTCTTAAATAACAAAATTGTTATATATGTGTTAAAGTTTTGATATTTACTGTGTTTTCAACTTAAATTAATTCAATTAAATTGAAGAAATGAATTCAAAATAATTTAATTGAGTGATCAAGAGATTATTTTGTGGCACCGCGTTGGGCGCCAAAATTTCTAATTCGACACTTTCTCTTGTTAAATGTTGTTGATTGTTTGAATGTTCACAGGACGAGTTCCATCCGTTCATAGAGGCCCTGATGCCTTTTGTAAAGTCCTTTTCGTACACGTGGTTCAATTTACAAGCGGCCAAAAGGAAATATTACAAAAAACACGAGAAACGGATGAGTCTCGAGGAGGAGCGGCATACTAAGTATGAATTACAGGTAAAATCGTAATTTTATTATTGTTTAGCATTTTCAAAACTGTCTGTTTTCTGCTCTATTGATAAAGTATCATCTGTGAATCAATCATATTCACGTTTTGTTAGAAAAATAATTTGTTTAGATATTAGGCAAGGCTACTTGGAAAGATGGGTTATGTCATCAGAATTCGTAGACAACAATCAGTGTAATATATTAACAATGTACATTTTTGCATATTATTGCGTCATTTAACTATGTAACGACCATTATTTTGTACGATAACAATATTATGTATTTTTTGTTAACCATATATCATTTTGCGTATATCGTATATGTCATATATCATTTTGCGTATATCGTATATGTCATATATCATTTTGTTTCCACCAACTGTTTATAATTCAACTTATACCGTGGAGTTCAAGTTATGACGCGTGATGTGTTCAACATGAAGTGGGGAAACTGATAAAATAACTTTACCACAAGTTGTCGTAAAAGTGGGCTCCGACAAAAAGTTTCATATGCGACCTAAATCTTCGCCAAGAGGCAACATAAGAGGATTTCATATCGAAAAGACGTAGTTTGTATATCGTTCTAATAAGGAAGTTTTTATGGGCTATTTTCCATAACAGAACAGTTTTAGTATTGTTTAAGACACTGAGAAATATTGGTAGTGCCACTGCTGCTATTTCTGCAGCAACGCCGCAATGTTACTGGTAGTTTCTGATCTAGAATTTGTGTTCATTAGAACACGATAATATACCAGATATTTTAATTTGTCAAAATGGGACAGATAAAACTCTGAGCTACAGAAGATAGTAGACTGTATGGACGGAATTTCTTGACTTGTATTCGTTTTCTTAAGACTGTATTTCTTATAATAAAATGATAACAAAACAAAAGTTTTATAACGACCATAAAATCGATGGATGGGAACATTGAAACTGGGGTAAGTTGAAAAGTTCGGATTTAGTGTATTGTGATAAACATGTATGATATATCATCGTTTCGTAACTGATATTAACATATTAGGTACAGTTTGAGTTTCTTTGCATTTTGCGTTCTAAAAACAATCTTATTCGCGGAATCTTTTAAGTCATTTTTAATTTCATCCCTGTAATTTACTTTTCTATAGACTGTAATGTTTATTTTAATATTTTTTTTTATATATAAAAAAACTTACGAAATTTTGATGAAACATTCAAGAAATACAAATACATATTCTGCGATATCAATTTATTAGATTAACACTGCTGTCAGATTAACACTTATTGATAAATATTTCTGCATTTGTAGTGTATTATAAGATAAATACTAAAGATTCATATGATTCGATGTATTAGAATTTGGTTTCGAATTATGTTTAGCAAAAATCTCATACTTTAGCATATCAACAAACAGTCATTTAGAATTGTGATATTATTTTCATATTAATCCCACCAATTACGTGATGGAGTACACATTTTATTGAAAATACGTTACAAACGCGTTCCGAAATGGTTCACAATTATTGGAGCCCTTGAGCTTTTAAAATCTCAACCTACATTAATACAGCGACGGGGCTCTTCGAGTACATTCACTGGAACACTTATTTGTGTGTAAGTGCTCTTACTTTAAATACCGACCAAAGAGCGTTCGCGTACCAAATGACTCCGTAAACAGGTCTTTCCGTCGTGTATTTTCGTTGAACTTCATAAAAATACTCGGTCGATTTCGGTGTCGAGCTCTTAAAAACGGAGAATAGCGTCAATTAGAATAGCATTATGGCTTTTTATAGCTGCATCGTTAGACGTACTCAGTTATAGGTGATATCATGAAAAGACGCTATTTCCGTAACGGAAACATGCATCTATCTGTTTAGCTGAAACATGCTTCACCACAACGGTCGCAATACCAATGGATTATAGTTGTTTTGGGTTCGATTCCCGACCAAGCTGATATGTAAACATTTGGTTAATTTTTCTGTTTCGTTGGCGGTATTTTCCACTATTCATGGGTATCTGTGACAGGAGAGAGGTAATCTTAATATGTAGCTGTTAGCGTGGAGCAATGTTGTTATTTTATCCTACTCAAGCTGAATCCAATTTATGCCGCTTTATGTTTAAATATCGAAGAATTAACAAAACTATATTTAATATCTGTCGAAGCTCTATCGCTTTATCTCTCGCTGAAATAGCTCGCAATTACAAAATTTTAATTAATAAAGAAAAATAGCATTTAGAGCTTCTATTATAGCTTCTAAGCTATGTATAATCACACGGTTCCCAAATGATTACAGAATGAAAAAGCAGAAGTGAAACAGAAATGGGCATCGCGATTGCTCGGAAAACTTCGGAAGGACATAACCCAGGACTGCAGAGAGGACTTCGTTCTCAGCATAACTGGGAAAAGGCCGGCCGTATGCGTCCTTTCGAACCCGGACCAGAAAGGCAAGATGCGACGGATAGACTGTCTAAGGCAGGCGGATAAGGTATTGACCATTCGTCTATTTGTTATTATTGAGGTTTGGCGATAATGTTAGTGAACTAAAATCTAGAACGTATGCTTGAATTGTGATAAAAATATCGTGAATTCTGACTCCTTCGTCCTCACTTCTGATATTGACACACACGGTTGCTATCACGTGTGCTCTATCGGACTAAAGCCATACCGCAACATGGCAAATTTTGTTATCTAAAAGAGTGCTGGGAGTTTTTTTCGGCGTCTTTTTCTCCCGGTCTACCGCAGCCTGAAGGGCGCACAAGGCCAAAGTATGATAACTGAAACATGATTTTCATTAAGTGTATGTATGTGCCTTATAGTGAATAAAACAATTTGAATTTGAATTTGACTTTCCAGGTGTGGCGTTTAGACCTAGTTATGGTGATTCTGTTCAAAGCGATACCGCTGGAAAGCACAGATGGCGAGCGGCTGGAAAAGCACCCCGAGTGCACCCAGCCGGGTCTGTGCGTGAACCCATACCATATCAACGTATCTGTTAGAGAGCTGGACCTGTACCTCGCCAACTTCATCAACAGCTATGGTAATGGGACCGACGGCCTGCCAGGTCTCTCGCTCACTTCTATTGTTATTGCTTGTTATTATTTAGTCGGCTAAAGGTACAAGTGTTCTGTGTCGATTCAACATTTTCATTACCAGCCAGTTGAGTAATTGGGCTATTGAGTTATTTAGTTATTGGGTTATTGCGTTATTGAGTTATTGAGTTATTGAGTTATTGAATTATTGGGTTATTAATCATTAAAGGTTATTGTAGATTCCATTCTAAACCAACACCACTATTTGCGGACGAACGTATATTTGTTGTCTGGTTGAAATTAATTTGTTTTATAAGGTTTTTCGAATTTTGATAATTTTTAGACTATTATCTGTCTGATTGCCTTAATACTAGCCTCATTTGAAATCAGATGTCTTTCTGTGTTGTCTCACTATATTGTTTGTTTTTTCTGTAACAATTAACATAGAAACACTTTTGCCTTTAACGATACTACACATTTTATTTCGCCAGAACTTTTGTTGTAAGAATCACTTAGTACTTATTATTTCATATTTTATTGGATAATTTTAAATAGATCTTAGTTTTTATAAACTTCACAAACTTTATATTTTTAATTATTGTTTAGAATATTACATTTGGAAAATAAATTTGTAGTGTTAGTTGCATTGATTTTTATTCATTTACAAGTTTACTTTTGCCTGGTTATTTTACGCGTATTTTACAAATTTTTGTATTGATGATCTATTTCAGACTTGAACTAAATTTCTCCTGAAACTGCTATTAGGGAAACAAATCGTTAATTGTTAGAATATCGCTCAGTAATAATATGAGGGCACTTTGGGCGCTAGTTTCCAAATTATTTGTTACGTAATTCTAGGTGAAATCGCCGTAGACTTTGACTCATCAAAGCAATTCGACCCACACAATTTGGCATGGTTTAGGAAGACAAAACGTTTATCTGTACAAATATTAGGTTCTTTAAAGATTATAGATAATTTTTAGATCGTACCGTGTTTTCTATAACAAAATTCACATACGAGTATACTCGTAGTTACTCTAAATATTCTAACCGCTAGCTTAGAATGATATTTGATAATTATGTTGAAATTCTTATTCAGGAAACACGGGATTATATCATCTTTAACACACTTTTTTACTTCGTATTTAGGAAATGAGGGGCTTTTACTCGTATCTTTTACACATTGATATACGTTATTTGTTAAATGTTGTAGGGAAGATTCAAAATTATTAACGTTGTACATACATATATGAAGTGATTAAAGTTCCATAATCGGCCGTAGCGTAGATGGTATAACTAACCGATATGTTTCAGATATCCTAAGCGGTTCTCTATCGCCACACACACCTAGAGACAAAGAGAATGAACACGAAGCTAAGAGCAAAGGTAACCGCGACCATCGGCCCGGTGTCGGTGTCGTGTCGTGATCGTTACGTCCTCTTTTCAGTTGTGTGAAGAAATGGATACATTTCATAAAACCTTATCGCGTTAGACGAAAGGGACAGTTATCTTTATCTTTATCAGTTATCTTTAAATCGGATTCGAGTTTATTATGAGTCGTGACGTGTCTAGTACTTTTATGATATCAGTTGAATATTAAGATAAGTGTATACAATTTGTAACTTTAGTGTATTCATGTAAAATGTCTCCATTTCTTGCCACGTGTTTGGTGTCTGAAGAGAGAACATTTTTGATTGGTACTCGCACAAAAACATGTTGTGTTTACACGTTTTGTTTCTTTTTTTTATATGCATTTGGAGATTGATTTTTAATCCCGGCATTGGCTTGCGCTCACACTATCATGCTTTTGTTGGAAAATTTCTTTGAAAATTTGACGTGTTTGTGTGTTGTTGCTCGATTGTTGTTGTGATTATTTGTATCTGTAGTCGGTGTTCCTTCTCTTTCACTCTTTTTACCTTCGTATCTGTCGATGCTCCTCTAACACCGTTTAGATTTAGCGATGTTTGAACGTATTTGTTCAAGTGTAAGGAACAGATCTGCATGTATCAATCGTACATGATTTTAGTTTATCTCGCATTCTATTAGAGGAGCATCGAAAATAGTTTTGAATTTGAATTGTTCTAATGTAATTTAGGTGCGATGCCACTCGTCTAGATGTTTGTTCCATAACTAGGTAGGAAATTCCCCAGATCTTTATAAGTCTATATTTATAAAGCACCCTGTATATTTACCCCGTATTTTAGTACATCTAGAATGTGTTTTAAAAGCAACTCGATTGAAGTAATCGTAGATTAGTGACGTGATTGTGACGGTGTTTAGATAAACTTCCCGATTTTAGACCTATTTTTTGTACATATTTGAGTTAAACAAATAACATTAATGAAATACATTGAAATTGTACTGTCTAGTTTTACACATTGTGTTAACGGTTATTTGAGTAATCAGTTATTTGGAGTAAAGAGTTATTAGAGTTATAGTTATGACAATAACTATTGTGAATGGGTTGCAGGCTATACCCACAATCCGTACAACGGTGTAATTTGCAACGATATTATTCTAGCAACTGGTGTCTTCTCGTCGAAAGAACTTTGGAAGTTATCTAAAGGTAACTATTTTTTTTTAAATATAGAAGTAAGCAAAATTCATGACCCGGCCAATCTTTTTCCGTCTCTAAGCACTACAGAGCTATGAGCGCTTGAAAAATTTTGTTTTTTTTCATAACAATAACAATATTATTTTTGCAAATTAAATATTTCGTTGAAGCTACATTTAAAACACGATTACTATAAATTCAATTCAATTAACTTTAAGATAACTCAAATATATATTGCTTTATGCACTACATCATCAGACCGGCTTTTTGTACTACTTGAGTACTACAAGAGAAAGACTTGTATCAGTGCCATACGCTTTGGAATAACAGCCTCTTAGTACCCTGACATAATAGATATAAATTTATCAATATTTGACCGAAAAACCCTTTTGAAACGTTTCAGCGTCGATCCTCCAAGAAACTGGCTCGGAGTCGCCCGGGGGCTCCGGAGGCGGCATCAAGCTGGAGTCTGGCTACTACTGCGGTTACAATAGTCCAGCGCCGCCCGCCTTCGAACCGCCCTCCGAACGAGCGACGCCTTCAGCTATGCTTGTTGGACAATGCTTCAGTAAGTTCTGTGACAGTTCAATTAACAGTTAACAGTTCAATTAACAATTGACAGTTCAACTAACAACTAACAGTTCGGTTAACATTTCCATTAACAATTATCAGTTCAATTGACCGGTAACAGTTTAGATGACAAGTGACATTTCAATAACAAGTAACAGTTTAGTTGACAAGTGACTATTCAATGAACAAGTAACAGTTTAGTTAAAAAGTAACAGTTCAATTAACAAGTAATAGTTAAAAAAAACAATTAACAGTTCAATTAACATGTACTTACTGTGTGTCGTAAACGAATACGCACGTAATATAATTTGAATTTATTATATAAAATCATTAAAGCAATAATTCGGTAAAACTTGGAAATAAGGGTTGATGAGGAAAGAGCAAACCATATAGAGACTTATCAAACGTAAGAATTATAAATTATATTTTTTGTTTTAAAATACTGATTGATTGGAATATCTATAATATTTTTAAAACGAGTAATTTAACATACATTAGATGTATGTATTTGGTTCAGACTCGTATTGTCAGTGTTCGAACCCGAACGCATGCAACATCGATAAATCGTACTCGGTGTGAATAAACTCGAATAAAAAAGGGCACAGCACACTGTTTATTATTCCCGTGTCGCGCGTACGTCACGACGAACAACGTACTCACTAAATATAGATATCTAAATTAGTTGCGATGAATCGACATACGTAATTATATTGTTATTGGGTCGATGACTGGTTCGCTAATTTAATAGCTTATTATGCATTTTTTTTGTTCAACTTGTTCAGATGTTAAGCGGTCATTGTAGTTTTTGATGTGTAATAGACATAGATTTGAGTGTCATAGATGTGTGTGTGTCATAGATGTATGTCAAACCTTTTACAGCTTAACTAAACGCTTTCTTTTAATGTCTTATTACATACCTACACCATTGTAACTGGTACAATGCAATGTTTGCTGTTTACCAGCAAAGTAAAAGACCTCTGCTGGTCTGCAAATCCGCAGATGAAATCTGACAAAATTCTCGGCAGTTAAAAAACTAACTGCAATGCGGCAAGTATAAGTTTTCGAAACGCAATTCTACGTTAGAATAACTATTTATATTAACATTCAATTATTAACGCCGTAGCTGTGTTTGAGTAAGTGCTTAGCAACGTGGAACTAAAAGAATGAGTAAGTTCATTAAACATGTACATATCTATATAATTGTCAAAGCATTTCCCGTAAGGGTTTGCTAAATAAAAGATGTGTTAATATTGTATTCCGTTCTCTCTTTCCAGGCATCCCCCACAGCTCGGCTGGGATAAGCGTCGCCCAAGCGCCTCTAGTACCATCGAACACAATCTTCTACCAACATCCCCCACCCCTCACCGAAACGCATACCACTGGTGAGGAGGATTACTGTAAGAAACCAATATAAAAGTATCAATAATCATTGAACCATGATCATTGATTTTCGACACCGAATTGCATCTTGTTTAAACAAACATTTTAATTTCCATTTATAATCAAATCTGTTAACGTCATCTTCATTGTTTGAAATTAATAAATCACTACAAATTTAATGTATTTGATATTTAAAAACACTTTCTTCTAAAAATAACTCTATAACCAATTAATCTATACATTAACGTCTAATATTTGCAACAAAAGTCGCTTAACATCATCATATATATCTACATGTAAATAGATAAAGATAAAGCAGTTTTTATCTTTTATCCTGTGTTATTTTTTTTCTTACTGTTACTCTGTTGGTTGTTTTTTGTTTTATTTTTCAACCACGCAATCGCCTCGATAGTAACTTCTAACACAAGTAATTCCTTGCGTGGAGAGCATTCTATGTAGTTTCATTATATTCGTTATTCAACTAAAGGTCCTTTTAAATGAAGCTATGCATTGGAAATCAGTGACGTTGCAGGTTCCTTTGGGTGAATCAATCATCAATTCAATCACTTACCATAATATTATGAGCTATCCATTTTGCAATGCCCTTCTGCTATAAAACGGCTTTAAGTTAAGACAGGAAGGGTTTTTCAGGACACTTGGTTGCACACAATATCTTTCTTACACAAGTTTTATTTATTTATAGAAACTTAACCTAACATTACAGGCGACCTTATTCGCTAGGCAAGTTAATACGGTCACAAGTTATTTCCTTTTTTTAAATAATATGGAAGTAGAAGACGAGCATGCAGTCCACCTGATGGTAAGTGGCTACTGCCGCCCATGGACA
>DWQT01002705.1:0-13657 GCA_018244895.1 Myscelus amystis hages | reverse complement strand
TTTCCAAACAGAAAGCGGCCTACCGGGTGTGCGGGCGGGACTGGGGTTCAGACGGGTGCTCTCCCGACCTCCCTAGGAATGTACGAATAACCCCCCCCCCCCCCCCCCGCCCCGCCAGCCCCCGTCTCTCCCCGCGTGCCATAATGAAGAATTGGACATTGAATTAATGAATTAAAAGTAGCTGACATGATAATGTCTAATACATATTCATCCAATTGTTTTGGTAATTTTTGCGATCTTAAGATCATTTTCAGTAATAAATCACGCCGATTACATCGTCGGACGGATTCCGCGAATCCTCCACCACTTGCTCGCACAGATATAGCACGTAATGCGGTGTTTCGCTGCGAGGTCGCTCGGCCCTACCCGGCACACATAAATCTAAGTCGACAATTTTACATGGCGACTGCTATCAAATAATTGATCGATTTTAAAAAAGCACATGTTTCACGTACACATTTGTAGGACGAGGTCGAATAGCAGAACATGGATATTTTTTGTGTTACAATGTAATTTACGTCCTCTAGCAAAAGTGACTAAAAATTTTAAAAAAGCTATGTTCGTACCGAAGTTATAGAAATGTAAGTAATTTAATTACAAAAGTCCATTTCATAATCAGAATATATTTTTTTAAAGTAAGTTATCTACTTGAACGCTGGCACTTGAAATATAAGCTGAGTTCACTTGAAATATAAAAATGCTCTTTAAAATTTGAATGTATTTTCTAAGCACATACTAAAATGTGAAAAAAACTTAACCACCGGAAACAGAATGTGCTTAAAATTCCCTAAAAATGAAACATTTCTTACGTATAAAAAAATTGGATTTTTAACATTGAAACAATATACTTACGACATTAGTAACATTAGAAACAAAATGAAAATATACCTATGGAAACTTTTTAAGTTCATCGCAGCGTTACATTAAAATGCAAGGCGCCGGTAAAAGGGCCTAGGGCTCAGCGTAAGTCGGTGCGGCGCGAGAGTGGTCACGCGTCGTCGATTCGAAAGCGAGTCCCGAACATAACACCACCAATACGGGTTGCGCGCCGGACAGCTGACACCGCCGCAGAAATCGCGTCTATCCATACATTTTGTAATTGGTCAGTTTACACACACATTCTAATAGTATTGGAATTACATAGAGTTAAACATACATACACAAGAGCATTGATAGCCTAGTAATTTGACACGCACTTCTGACTTGTTACGTACATTTTAACTCAAAACTTCAAATATCACTCGCTATAACGGCGAAGAAAAACATAGTGAGCAAAATTGCACACCAAAAATGTTACAACGTTTATAACATTTTCTGTGGTGCGTAAAGTCTCCCAATCAGCACTGGGCCAACATGGTAGACTAAGGCTTATTACCCTTTCACTGTCAGAGGAGACCCGATCTAGCAGTGGACCAATAAAATGGGTCGAAAAAGATTACATACCTACATTTATTCTTTCAAACCTTACCATAAAACTAGCGATCACTTCAATACCTATAGGTATGTTCTGCTACGTGATTGATCGCCTGTCTCTTTGAGTCCGATATAGATCACTCTCTGAAAGTCAATGCACTCAAACTGCCAATGAAGGTCTTGTTGAGATCGCTTCAAAGATTATTGCGGGTAAACAAGCAACTACAGGGACGCCCAGACAGACGAAAAATAAAAAAAGCTCGATTATGACCTTAGGAAAATCTATATCAGCTCCAGTCGCAGACAAAGATGCTACACAGTCTGCCTTAACAACCTTTGATCATTCAAGAGGATTAATTTAAACTCAATGAGATACGTCAGTCAATTAGGCAATTAGGCAAAAACAATTGACAGTCTAAAAGATATATTATGATTCATCAGCTACCGTATTGAGCGTACAGACATTTCATATTTATTGCGGAGATAATCCAAGTTCATTGTTATTTCTCTTCTATTGGAACGTATTCATCGCTAGATATGTTTAGCAATAAATAACTTCGCATTGAACAATTTTCTTGTATGGATCCGTCGTTAGAGGAAACGCTCAATCGAGAAGGGGAAGCTCAAATATCCCGAGGGACGCGAGATAAAGTAGGAAAATGCGAAAGAGATCACGTTTCGACATCCGGACACACCGAACGAGCAGTCTTTTCAGCCACCCGCTATATTTGTTGTACTAATGGTTTTTCAGTTTGTTAGCATAAGAGTCATGTACATATAGATGTATACGTGAAACAAATACGCAAAATAACACTGCTTTAATTTCTTGATTGATATTTGAATGTTATGCGAAAATCTTACAAGATTCTTTAAGCCAGAACGTCCAATGGGATTAAATTCGATCATTGGGATAGACACAGAGACAAACAGTGCGTAATTTGGCTTAAAGCTTAAGGAATTTGCAATTCAGGGTTAAATACACGTATTGATAGTAACAGGAAACCTTTCTCACCATGTGAAAACAGTAAACAGGTTGAAAAAGAAAGTAGTTAAGTACTCCATATTGTTTTGCATGACTATGGCGCTTCTCTTTGGTGCGTGTTGCATTTAAATCAAAACCATCATGGATAATTTCAAAGATTATTGAAAAGTGACATAAGTTTAATTCTGTATACAACTCGCCAATAGCACAGACTGTCTGCCACAAATTTGCTACCAAGTAGGTTACGATTCGGTTCGTAACGCATACAACATCGACCCAAATAGGTCGTTCCCAGTTTCTGCAGCGGGAATAATCAGCCGGTCAGGACGTTAATACACCGCAAGGTGAGGGAGAATTGCCACGCTAGAAATAGACACGTGTCCAACAAGGAGAGCATTCGCGTGTAAAATCGGTCAGGTAACGATTGACCCATGTTTGAAAAATGTCAATTTAACTTTGTAATGGTCGCCTTCATTTGTCTTCTGTATCGTATTTATCTGCATATCTTCTATTTCTCGTTTTTATTTTCGTTTGGACGAATCTTTGAGAAGCTAAACACGAGCGAGTAGTGTCGCTTCGAATGCAAAAGACTTTGCTTTCATTAGCAAGATCAGGTCCAGAATAGAAAGTGTGATTGAGATGGGGAAACTGAATATTGAAAACGTGCCTTTTCTCTGCATGCTATAAATACTAGTCGTTATCCATCGGTGCATTGAAAATTGGAAAAAGTTGAAAATTTTGCTTCACATGATTTTCATACGAGAAATCCCATGACAAATAAAAAATGGCCGAAAAATAACAAAAGAATTCTGGATCTCAATACTAACGCCACCTACCGAATTCAACTTTAGCTACGAACCATCCAGGTATTACTCAATCGTTACGTTACGTTACAATTACGTTAATCAAACACACGACAAATAAAAACCCCGATACAAGCAGCACAATATTACTTAGGTGGAGTTCATTACGGAGATAATAATATAAGTAGATAACTTTCAACTCTCGAGGGTAAAGAGTTGTTTTTACGTATAAGTGCAATTGCGATCATATCCGTGACCCGAGCGGCGAAGGACCTGCTAGCGTGTCGCTATATCGAGTTAATTAAACTCACTCACTAAAATTAGGCCGATATGTGGGTCACGGTGGCCTCACGGAATATAATAGATATGACGGTTCGTGAAAACTGGAATTAACTTTACATTACATTCCGCTCACTCTGAGGTCACCGTTTGAACAATCATTGGTGTGATTTCGATATCACTGTTTGAATCTTGGCACGCAATTCGGGGTATAATGTTAAGCGACGCGCGTTTTAAGAAACACACATTCAAGAAATGACATATATTTTTATAACTCTCTAAAGTATTATTAAAGGATAAAATCGGCGGAAAAACTCCATCTTTCTTTTAAAACAAGAAATTAAAATTTGCCCTGCTACCATAAATATATAGGCGAAAAAAATATCCAGAGGAAACCCACACATATGTGACGTGTGTAAAATTGGCCAATCAGCACATAGCCACCGTCATAGAAAAGACTATGCATAAAGCTTCTCATGATGAGAGAATAAAAAGATAACACTAGGAAGGTACTGGTACAAATAATGATGATGAGAAAAAAGTTGCTGATATAAGATATATAATAAACAAACCATTGAGTTAACGGTATCTTATGATATAAGCATGCATTATTCTACGTGCACGAAGTAAATACCAAGCACTCAGACATATTTACGTAGCTAGGGCGCTTTTTAATAATATTTTTCATCTCAAAAACAGTTCGCAGCAAACTCTCGGCACTTTAATATGCGAGAAGCGGAAAACGTGTACGGACGCATATTAATTTCAAAATCCCTCTCAAATTAAATGTTCGTCGCGACACTGTTAGAGAGAGAGGGAGAAAAAAACTATACTTTCCATTGACATTAACATATATGCATATATCTAGACAGAGACTAAAGATTTTTCAGCAACTACGCTTCTGACAAATTTCTACCTAACAGAAGTGATCAGGAGTCTTCTATTGAAGGTAGTAGGTACATAACTCTTGACCTGGCATTCTTTTAGTTCGTCTCCCAATTGATTTTACATCGGAAATTCAGAACCGGAGCTCTCCATCGAATGGAAAAATCCAGAAACATTCAACTTGAAGGCAAAGTTTCTGAAGCGGTTTCGTTAATTAAAACATTCAATACCGACTAGTGCCCGACTTCCCGCTGGTTGGGAAATTCAAATTCGACCCGACATTCGCACTAGAAAGCGATTTCAATGAGTCCGTTGAAAAGAGACGTAATCTGTAATTATAAATTTAAATGCGTTGAAATGGAAAGTTTACAAGTAGGCTTTTACGATTTACTGATTTCATATTGTTGTGTTTCGCTAGAACTACGTTGAAACTTTTATCGAGTTTTCCTAATCCATCAATCCAGTTGTCAGCTAATGGAAAGCCCACTGTTGGACATAGGTCTTCTCGATCTCTGCTCTTGAAAATCTAGAAAATTACGGTCTCCCTCAGATTTTTGAAATTAAGGCCAAATTTTTTGTATCACTACGACTCCGTAAGGTCTGGAGTGACCGTTGAACGCGCAAGGTAGTCTGCTATATATGATTGCTAGGTCGATATAAAAACGACTGCTTGTCCTTTGTTTCTCGCTATATTTGGCCTGACTTTGAATAGATGGAACAATAAGCGTACGTCAGGACAGACGAACAATACTTTCGGCTGGCAGTATTCTTATATACATATATACTTATACACAATTATAAATATAGCAAGCAGAATCCTTTTATTCGTTAAGATTTTATTTAACCTGAACTGCATCTATATATCTATCTGTGAGTATAAATAAATCTTTCAACGTAGCTTTCGTCGACCTAAAGACGTCGGAATATTTTGAAATTTCGCGGAAGAACGATGATAGTTCTCTGAATGTCTCCCGAACGGTATTCAAATAGACGAAATTGATTGGTCGAAGATAACGGGCAGAGTTTCGTGTAATGACTACGTATCGTAAAAAAAGTCATTTATTTTTCTTCTGTTTTTGTTAAATTCTGTACACTGTGTTGTTTTTTCCTGTTGTCGTTTTGTGCGGTACTTTTGTCACAGTGAACGAAGAATTATTGCTATTATCATCATTGCATAATATACGAGTACAGCACATAACGCGCTACGACGCCTTTTCATCCAAACATAGGTACATTAAGCACATCAAAAGAGATTTATGGATATAATATAGTATGGGAAAAAGAGAGATTAAATAATAAATAACGTAATACCCAGCAGTAATTCAGAGTAGGCGTGCACGATAGTTCAAGATATTATCATCGGATTGAAATAAATGGCGTGTATGTGTGAAGAGAGTGATGAATGTGGATGAATTACATCAGGTTTGTAAGGGCAGAGATATATGGCGTTCGGTGCGCCCTGCCTGCCCCGTTAGGGACCTGGCGTGAGTGTATGTTATTGTTGTTGTTGTTGTTGACATACCGACTCTGCAATGCGATCTAATCGTCTAATATCTTAACCGCTTTCAAGTCTGCATCTATAATACCCGGCTAAGTTGCACATTTAAAACGTTCTTTACACAAAAAATGTGTATGTACATACTTGGGCGCGGGCTCCCCTTCCGCCTCGCATTCAATGATGAACGGCTTGTCGACCTCGCCGGGCTGCGCCACCTGGAACAGCAGCTCCTCCACCGTCGGCTGCTTCACTATCCGCGGCGGTGACGTCACTGCACACACATCCACACAAGTTATGTACAGTACACAAACTATAAATAGATATTATACATATGTACATTCTTATCATTCGATGACGTTATTTACGGTGCCTATGGTACGATCGTGTAGACATGTGAATATGTGGATATTGGTGTGTATTTTAATAGACAAAATACATCTGTTTCGTCTATGAATATGATTGGTGCGGAGAGAAAGAAAACAAAGTTGTTTTCTTTTGCAACGCTGCTCTATAATATAACACCATTAATAATATTATAACTTAATTGAAAAACAACGCAGAATTAAGATTGATCTTTAATACGTAGAAAAACCGTCTGCGGGAATTGCAAAAAGATGAAAAAACGTGCAATCATCGTCGTATTTATTGAGGAATTGGATCGGAGTTACGATTAAAATCGTTCACGGGTTTCTCGTGCGCGTGAACGCACGCACATTTCAACGTCGAATGGGAAAAAAACATGAACGGTACATCTATTGATGGTATAGGCGATTTTTTATCGCGAAGAGAGTGACAGACGTGCGATCATCGGTCGCAAATGGTCGCAGCTGCTTAAAGAGGTAGAAGTAACCGACCTCCTATACGTCTATAGGTACGGGAATGTTAGTGTGAAGTAGCCGTGTCAAGAGATTAACGAAAATATATTATTTTATATGATTCTCAAATAAAACCAGCTTAAGTTACTGCTTATTACATCAAATACATATATGCCAGGGAACGGCTGAACCGATTTTCACGGGACTTTCACTGGCAGATAGCTGATGTAAAAAAATATACGGTCCGAATTGAGTACCTCCTCCTTTTTGAAGTCGGTAAAAAGGAATAAATTAGGCTACTTTTAATTTTAAATTTTTAGTTAAAAAATAAATTTTAATAATATAATTTCGTATTCATCGATGACTGCAGTTGATAACTTTCCAATCACTATTTACTTTACATTGCAACTACTGAGTCTGAGATGCCTCCAGAGTACACGCGCACCGGCATTTGGTAGACATTTTTAATTAAAAAACATACCGCAAAAATATACGCTCCCGCCGAGACCGGCTAAAATAGGCAACGGAGGGAATTAGTGCACTCCGAGTCAACTTCTATTTAGGCTAAGTGGCCCTCTACTCCCTTTGTTTGGCACAAAAAAATAATTAAGCGAATAAGAACGCGCGCGGGGACGGAGGCACTGCGCTGTTAGCACATAAAATTTTGATAACGCGAACTGGGTGCTCGTAAAACAGTTGTAGAGGATGAAGGGGGACAGGTCTTAAATTGAAATGCTACATTAGAAAGCGGGGTCCCACTGTTTATTCGTGTAATTGGCTTTTCAAAAAGGTGTAAAATATAATTTTTGATTTTGATATAGACGGGGCATATGCTTCCTGGGGTTAGCGTTGCTTCTTTCTTTCATAATAAACAGTCGTGACTGTACAATTGTTGAGTGTGTCATACTAACAATTTTTGGGAATTTCATATACCTATATCATGGATGTGTACATGATGCAGTGGTTAGTGACCCAAACTGCTAATTCGGGGGTGGTAGGTTTGATTGCTACTTGAGACAAATATTTGTATGATGAACATATTCTGTGGCTTACAGTATTTGTTTATATGAGCGATCCAAAATTAAAGTGGTTATTTTAAAAAACATTGACATTTCATGGCATATTATTTTTCTTGCTTTCTTGATTCGATTGTATTTTTAATGGTGTAATTTGAAAAACACTAAAGGTACCATAGATGAGTATCTAGCAGTCCCTCATGTATGCAATATGCTTATAAAGGAATGGAACATATTCTCCTCACATATACTGTATAAAGATAAATATGATTTAAATATATTTGTGCATAACTTATCAGCCGTCGGGTCCCCATAACAAAATGTGATTGAAAATATTTCAATTCAAGTCCATGTTCAATAATTTTATATGACGGAAATTAACTTATGTGAATTGTGAATGACGGCATCAATGATGTGACAAATTCCTAATAGATCTCAGTCAAGGACAAAACAATGGAGGCAATTAGCCGAGAAACATCATGACTTGTGTAAGACATTAATGTTTTAATTATTATCACACTGATTGCCTTGTAACGAATGCATGCTCGATTAGTATTTAGAGTTTAAAACACATTTAATATGTCTCAAGTAATTCACTATAAAAACAAACCATTTTTAGCTTAGTAACATGTATTTTATGGTATACATGGTAAATTGGCAATCTTGAAATGTATAAATTACATGAGTCTCTTGAAATTGTTATTTGGCCGATTGTAATCTGACTTGTTAGTCAAATTACAATCAGCCATTGAACTGTGACACTATCAAAAACCTCTTTAGTAGATACTATATGTCTTTAAATTAGTCCTTTAAATCTACCTAGCAGAAACAAGGGGATATATATATATATAGAATGAAATTTATAGTATCCTCATCATGATAGATAATGGAGTATCTTAACGGCGAAACATATAAGACGAGACCAATTTTAGAAAGCACTCATCATTATCGTCAGTCATTGGATGTATTTGGTGTGTAGATAAAAACAATATTCAATTGAATAGGAAGTAGCTAAATAGGCTACTCCTTATAATCATTCAATATAGTATCACTTTCGAGGTTAAAATTGCTACAATATTTGAGACGAAACAAAGATGTGTCAATGAATTTAAAATATTTTTTTATTTGTTTCTGATTATTATAAATACATATAGTGCATGCTTAGTATTAAAGTGACCGAATCCGAAATTTAACTAAAATGAGTTATGTACACTAGTATCATTGTTAGAGCACCATGTACGAGTATGAAGGACACAACGCTGAGAAACTTATCGAAAAGTAGTGTTATCCTGCTTTTACAAATTATCGGTCTCTTTCTCATTCACGAAATATATTATAAAGAAAACAAAACATTTACAGTTTTCACCTAAAACTTTACTTTATATACTATTAAAAAAGCAAAACTTGCAAATTGCTTTCCACGATTTACCAAAAAAAAAAAATTTTTCACTTCGGTCACTTTAATACAACAATGAACAAATCAAAATGGAATGTGGTACAGAAGATGAAAAAAGTCACATTGTATGATACTGATGAACTGTTTCACTCAGACATTACAATTGTGCTCTTGTGTGAATTGGTAGTAAGTTTTTTGCAGATCATTTTCTAGGTAAATGTAAGTTGATATTATTATACTTAGAATAAGTGTGTATTTATAATTTTAAACTTCTATGACTATTCCAAGTTGAACCGTCAAATCTTATGTGCTGTTATAAGTGGTAACACAAGATTTCACTTTACTTTTACCTAATTTGTATTTTAAATGAAAATTTACAAATTTTCTTACGCTTTGTATTACAATAGCGGTGTATTGTATTTTATTTCAAAAAATATGTGAAATCGCACTTTATCTCGAAATCAAAACATAGTATAATATGCGGGAAGTTAGTAGCCCGTGACAGGGTGCAACTGCGAAATGTCGCTGCAAAAGTTGAATGAACTTAACACCGTAAGAAGCTCGACAGTCGATAACAACTTGAAGATCGTTATAAGCAAGTGTAAATACAAATAATATGGGAGAAAACACTTACGTAGAGCCGCGGCTTGCGATAAAACGGCGAACAGACATAATATTCTAATCGTATCCATGGTTGCAACGCTCCGCTGCCTCGTAGATCTAATAAGAAACCAAACGAGCCTATTTAGTTTACGCCAAAACACATTTCCCCGGTACACATGTTCACCACACTTGATGACCTAATCCGAATAAAGCTCCCACAATGACAACACCCACTAAAAATAGTAACAATAATATCACAAAACTGCCGCCCGGTTATAACACAAATTGTATTCGCGCGACCTAAGCGAATAACGGGAACCCTTCCGCCCTTCTATTTACACAATTTTTTGACAAACTAACGTTGGCCCGCTGCACAGTATTACTTCTGCAACTGTAGAACGTAAATCGATAATTACATTCCGATGAACAACGCGTTTAATAATATATAACTTGAATAACGGTCAAGTTGCAAATATTCGGATATATTACCTATTTGCCTGTTTTATAATAATATCATCGCGGTAAACCCGTGTAAATTATATTTACAGGTATAAAGGCGGGGCCTTCGAGATTCTCGTTCGACTGTGATCAATTCAATTCAATCACGTCCAGTCATCCATAGACAAAAATTATGCGCTTTGCGTTGAACACTGCGACTGAGAACATTGTATGACAGCGTTGCCATTGCAAAATTGTACAAATTTAACAATGTAAAAAATAAGCATATTTAGCACATGCCATACCAATAATTTAATTTACTAATACTTTGTACTTAATGTATTAATGAATAACATTAAAATTAAGAAATGCCAAAAACATTCATGACCGCATGTTCATTTTGACATTGGTCTTTGTGTTGGTTCCCTCTCAAGCCGATTAAAAAATATGTTCAGCCATAGATTATGAAAAGTAAAGTTTTCTGTAATATTTAGTGTTGCCAAGTATGAATTTGTCGGTGATTAGTTTAGCGTTATTATGATAATTTGTGAAAATATTTTTGTATGTGTAAATACAAGCAAGGATGTTAACATGGTACAAGTATAATCTAAACTTAATTTTCTTTCTCAATGAGGGAGATTTACAGTCAAAGAAATAACCAGCCATGTTCATCAAGAAGCTCGATCATCTCTCTTGTCTACTTTTTACCCGGAATAGAAAAATCCATCTCTAGTTCTATCTCAAATTGAATCATAACTTGTGATTTTTTGAAAATGATTAGTATATTGTACCTCCTTAAACATTATTTATGAATTAAACATATTTGTCATTTTGTTCTGTCATAATTATTATAATTCTAATTGAAAATGTCTGGTTGGATACACAATTAAAATTTATTGATGAAAGATTTATATGAAGACCCGAAATTATATTTTTTGCAAATATATAAGTGAATTATAGATATAAATTACAGTTGCGGCTGGGTAACACATATAACAGTATGTCGCAATTTTTTTCTACGAATAATCAACGAACAATTATTAAAACTCGACACAGCTCGTACAACACGAGACCTCCAAATGACTTGGAACCTTTAAAATCAGATACATTTTTTAGATCCGAATTTTATATTACACGGTCGGAAGGTTTTCCCGGCACTGCCGCTAGAGGGAGAGGGAGTGTCCAAATACAGTCTTATAACGTGGGTAGTTCCAAAGAGTATTACAAAAACTACGAGCATGATGATGTCCCAGTTAAAGATGAAAGCTCGCTCAGCGGCCAGTTCCACGGCGACGCCGCAGCGACTGGTGGTAACAGAGAACTTACCAATTCCGAGTTGGACAAACTGGAAATCAGAATATATGAAAACATATCGAAACAACTGCAAACCGACGAGTCCTCGGCGCAAAGCTCCCAATGCAACATGAAGCTCTTCAAAATGACCATACAGGAGATATTCGATAACTTCAACACCAACATGCGCGACTTTGAACATTATAAGATGAAATTTCACGAGATCGTTGCGAGGAATAAAGAAAATTCAATATATGAGATGGAAGAGTTCCTCAGGGAGATTATCAAACAGATAGTGCCGACAGAATCGAGCGTAACGACCGAGAGCGATAGAACGAACTTACTGACGTACAGCGATGTTGCCACGGAAGTAACTGATGAAATTGACTCCAATCGGTTCTCGGGGGATACCACGGACCAATTCAGTGCACCGTTAACAGTCGAGGCATATAAAAATGATAAATACCTAACAGATACCACCATGGACAAAGATAGCTCCGTCATTGATCGCAGCGAGACTAAACAGAAATACAACATTTACCTACTCAACGGGTATCCGTGTATAGAAATTAATTTGGACGGCCGTAATTTCCTATCAGAGATCAACATTAGAAACCGCCCCGTCGACCCGGCGGATCAGATCGCCTCCGCGGAGAACATTAAACGGGTTGCCGAGAAAAAATTGCAACTCAAAAACTACATGAGACAGCAGGAGACGCGGCGTTGCGTTGACAAAGTAATACCCGTGAAGATTTCGTACGCCAAAAAGAATATACACTCCGAGGAATTCCCCAAGCAGTTGGAAGAGAACAATAAGTCGTTCATATTTAAAATTTGCAACTACATTTGCCGGAAGCTGCGTAAAAGCTCGTTTGGCTGATAATGTCCCGTCGGAACTCTGTTAATAAAACCAAATGCGATAATTTAACATAACTATTTTATTGTGGACTAGATCACGGTAATACAGGAACAGGGCTATCACGTTTCACAATTCTCCTCGAAATTAATTATGTAATACCACCTAATCATCGTTATGTGTTTGCAGAGTTGCATCGCAAACTCCTTCTTCATGTGCAGGAAGTCCCTTATGATCGGTAGGTCCAGCATTATGAAGGCCTGTCCGTCAATCTCCTCCTGTTTCATCTTCTCCGCTATCAGCTTGCAGTCGTCTGTGCTGGATAGATAATGGTACACGTCATCCACCGTCCAGTCTAGTGGGTTGGGTGACAGTTTCATTTTGCCTCTAATCCAGGACATGGCCGTGTCGTTTTCGAACATCTTATTGTCGGACGGCAGCGGGTCGTAGCTGGTGAACTTGAGTTTCTTCAGCTCGGGCTCCTCCGAGTCGGAGACGTCTGATATGTTCTTCGCGTCCCTCGAGTTGCAGCTGCTCTCGTTCGTCTCGTTTTCGGTGTCGCTGTCCGGGGAATGCGCTTTCTTGTTGACGCAGGTGTTGCTATATATAGTCTCCACGTCCTTCTTGGTCCAGTGCGCCTCCTTCATCTGCACCGCGAAGTTGGGCAGCTTGGCGCCTCGCGTTTTCATTTCCAGCTTCGGATACTGGTTCTTGGGCTCCCGCTTTCGTCTGTACCCGCGCTTGTAGTCGAACACGCTATCGGGCGAGGTGGGCCGCGTGCCGGCCTCCGACGGCGGCGTGGAGCCCGCGCTGTGCTCGCTCTCCAGCGACTCCCCGTCTCTGTTGTGCTCTGTTCCTTGCGGCGGCTGCTGTTCCTTCTCCCGTTTCTCCGTTATTCCCTTCTTTTTCTTCTTCCGGCCGTTAACGCTACCCTTCGGTCGTCCACGGCGTTCCGTTCCATTGTCTGACGACAAATAATTTTATCTTTAATAAGAAAAATATAAATTGACAATCAACTGACATAATATGATATCTAACTACAAAATTTTTCAAATAAATAAACATTGCAGAGGTCACCCATAAACAGGGTTGGTTATACAAATAAATACAAAATAAACAATATGTAGAAGATAGATGAAGATAGCTATATTTAAACCATTTCACGGTATTTATATAAAAACAGAATGTGTCTTAGCATCCTCTCAATAAGAAAGTAATAGATAAAAAAAAATACAGACGAATTGAGTACCTCCTTCTTTTTGAAGTCGGTCAAAAAGAAAAATACAAGACCAACATGGTGCAGCCTGCGGGACGTGGCGCCGTACCACGCGCGTCCACCCGACGGCCGGGCGTACCCGCGCGATATCATCGCGCCGGGAG
>DWQT01002704.1:0-13658 GCA_018244895.1 Myscelus amystis hages | reverse complement strand
ATTATTATTTTATAGAAGTAGGGAATATCATCACATCCTATGTTACAGGATTAGGAAGCTTCCGAGGGTATTGGTAATAAATATAAAATCTAAACAATTTGATATTTCTTTTGGTACCCTATCTTTGTATCCCCAATGCAATGAAACTGAGTTTAAATGAAATTTATATAACTCTACATAATGTAGATATATGTATTTGTATAGTGTCTATATACGAGTAACGTGAAAAACTACTTAATATCGCAAACAGAACTGTATATATTTTTTGGTACCATTCAATTAGCTTTTATTTTCTATCCACAGTACTGCAACCGAAACTGAAATGGAGATGACTCGCCGTGAGGGAAATCCAGTGAGGTTTGTATAAAAGATTTCTTAAGATAATAAATAAACTTCGCAGTATTGCAATTAAAGACAATTTTTGACTAAAATCCTCTTCCTATACACGTTAAGGATGACGGTTTGTGTTATTTTAAGGATTTTTCTCCAATTATAAATTCTGGATAGCGCTAACCTAACCTAACGAGTATGTAACGTTTTGGAACAAACATGTTCGCTATGCGTTGACTGTTTTTATAAATGTATGCATCAATTGCCATATTTATAGGCTGCAATCGCATAACCTGCACAGCGACTGTAAAGCGAGTTCTCTTTAAAATGACCACGTCCTCGTAATATTAAAAATGTTAAAGTCGCTAGAAATGTTGATAGTGCTAATTGCGTTGGCTATTTCAGATTGGTACCCCCGCAACCTGAAACCTCGGAGATTATCGTACAGGAACCAATGCCTGAGATAAAGATGTAAGACTTTACGTCCTACGTGTATATTGTAATCGTATGCACAATGCTACTCTGGTTATAATAGTTTTAAATTTAAATTAAAACAAATAATTGAGCATTGTATTATACTGAATGTTGGTAAAATAAATGAGTCAATGACGAATTTACGTATTCAATTGTTTCTTCTATTCAATGGTCGTAACATTGTTGACAGTTAAGTGAATTTCTAATTCACCTATTAATTACATACAAATTTTCCATTACTTATGAAAAATTAATTTCACACCGGTCGTAGGTAAATCTATGTACAAGCTCATAGATATTATTAATGGCGTATTATTAAAATGTTCTAGATTGCACCAATCGTTTTGACGTTTTCAGAACGATTCCCTCAATCCTCCCTCAAGCGGAATGTTCTGATGCGGTAATCCGGGTATCAGATATCCAAACGGAGAAGTAAGTATTTGAATCCTTTAAAAAATATATATATCTCTAACGATCCATTCCGGGTTCGCTGACCTTTACGAATCAGATATGCAATATATGTACCTACTCTATTTATTAAACAAGATCAACGTAGAAAGTCACATGTAAATGTTTATTACTTTTCGACGTTTGTCGAATATAACTTATTGGGATTATAATTATTACGACAATACACGCTTTTAAGTGGACATATTTAGTCCAGAATTTTTTTTTTTTTATATTACCTTGATTTCGTCTTTGACGTGACGAAATCAATGTAATATATTCAGTGCATATCGAACTGCAAATTTAGCGTGTACTGCATAATTTTAATTGAATTGTTAAATAAATTCAGGCCCGGAGAAGGAACGGACGCAGTGGAGAACCTCGAGACGCTTTCCCCAGCTAACGACATCAAAATCGACATAGCCGATCATGACCAGAGGGTTGACCAGAAAACAGTCTAATTTTGAATTGATTCATCATAACTCTCAATCCAAAACCACTTGGTTGCAAGATGCTCAATTTTATTTTTCATTGTGTAACCTAAGTATTTGCTTATGTCTGGAAGCTTTCGCGTTTTATTACATGAATAAGAGTAGCAAATTAAAATATATTACCTAAATGTGCTAAATTTTCAAATATAGCATACAACAATGACTATAGTAAGGGACATAGCAATTAACTGTAGTTGACAATGTAATCATGATATTATCGGTAACCATGGAAACCCTGTAGTGCTGTCCTATACATTTCATTCAGTATTATTATTACCCCATCGTTTTTAACAGCTTCTATAGGTATGCAGTAGACTCTTTAAAGGTAAAAAAATTTCAACTTTATTAAAATATAAGATTAATCTTGTTTTTTAAGTAAACTATTGTTACCCTTTAATGGGTCTTAAATGGTATTAAATCTCCCAAGTGGTACATTTCCTTATATCTCAATTTTGTCTACGATAAAAATATACTTAAATGAAATGCAGTTCGATAAATGTAATAGATAAAAAAGAACGCATTGATTAATTTTTAGGGTCTAATTAGGTACGTATTTAATGGATGTAACTTTAATAATATTTAATGATTATTAGCGGAATAAAGAATATAAAAAAACCTATCGCTTCTTACTTATTTATACCTGAACCTGTCTTGGAAACTCATATAATGAGATATCAAGAATTTCTTGAAGTGATTTGATGATGATGTGACCACTTTATGTGATTAACAGCACACACTTACAATTATTCCTATCAAAGAATCATAATGCTTTTGGGACGAATTAATTTCATTAAAAAGAACATAATACATATTTCATCCAAAAGACAACGTCAGAGGCAATGATTTTTATTTATTTTTGGTCTTATTTCCTTTAGTACAGAGTATTATTATTATGCTTATTATACATATGGACTATCTTACCCTTATCATTTACTTGTATATAAATAAAATGTCACAAACGTGATCCAAAACTATTAGCCATAATTCTCATAAAATACTATTGGAATGTAGTAATAAGTGCTTACCAAGACCGAAACAAAATGCGATGGAATCGCCTCAACTTCCATAGCAACCCCTCTTCAGATTGTGACTTGATGGCAATTGAACCATTTTGAGTAAAAATGCACATTCTATTTGATTTCCATGGGAATAAAAAACATAATAATCTACATACATACACAATGATGTAGAAGGTATCAAACGCATGGTCTAGTGCTAAAGACAGAAAATATAAATAATTGTCATAAATATAAATGATAAAATTTCGTATAAAAAATAATATTGCACTATTTATTGGTTACTCTCTTCATTTGTGGCTGGCTTTTGCCTTTGCTGGAGAACATATCTAGGAACAAACCTGAGGACAATGAACAATATCAGTAAATAAATTGAAATATATCAATTAACAATGTATCAACGTGGGGTTGTAAACGTTTTTATTTATAGGCGTTAAGTGATGTGTTGCGGTTCCATTGAACATTAACAATACAGTAAACATAACAGTAAACAAACAACGGCATTAGTGTGTGCATTGAATATTGAATGCATTGGAGGCAACCTAAAACTGAAAAAAATACTAACCGGTGAACACTAGTATAGCGCCGAGCCACTGCCGCAAAAGCAGCACGTTGCCGAAGATAATGACAGACGCGAGCACGGTGAAGAACTTGCGCGTAGTGGTGACCACAGAGCACGGCAGCGGACCGAACTCCGACACCTGCAACGGAAAGATCACATAATTCTAAATTTAAATCAATTCTCTCTTACCCACTATTCAATTTTGGAACGACGTTCCTTATCGCGCGTTGCGAAGGAGGCTAGATGGAAAAAAATCAGACGGAAGTTGTCCGACACACTAGTGTTGTTAATTGAAGAAATAAAATTTTATTACAATTCCTTTTACTATACAATCGAAAGGAACTTCGTTCCATCCGGGTGTTCCTTGACACCTATCTTGTGCTTTTTTTTTTCAATTTGGCTGTCTTCATATAATATTGCCAGTTAAGTTCACGTTGTTTCAACCTTTTAGTGGTCCACTGTTGGATCGGGTCTCCTCTCGTAGTGAGAGGAATTAAGCCATAGTCTACCACGATGGCCAAGTCTAGTGCGGATTGGTAGACTTCACACACCTCGGAAAATATTATAATACTACTGTTGTTCACATAATATTTGAACGTAGATATTTTTTTTATTAATGCACCCGTAATTAATTTTACATTTATGATGTCGTTTTAATTGTATTTTGAATCAATATGTAAATAGTTCTCAAGCAATTTCCAATTGTTCCATTATTACCTTACCAATGAAGATGTTTGGTGTCAAGCCGTCACCCATAATAATTATGCTGACACTAATCATGTATTGTTCTCAATTGAAAATTCCATGTACAATGTTATAGAATGTATAGAATATCGGTGACTTCAATAAAAGCAAAAAAATCAATTGTCTCATTGCATTGGGGTTTTTTTTAACTGAAAATGCCTACCAGACGTAATGATCAGGCAAGGCACATTATCCATTCATAAATATGAAGCGTGCGACGAGTTTGGTCGATGTGTGTATTTGTGTATGTGTGTGTGCTAAATAAATGTCGTAATACCATGAAAAATATGAAGAGCTGTCCAATCGCACCCATCAACGCGACAGCGCTAATATACAGCAGCACTTCGGGGTAACTGTTCACGAAACTCGCGAATTTGAACACCTCACCGCTCAGAATCACAGCCGCTGATAGCATCGCAGTAGACCTAAAGCACACAACACGTCATCATAAATACATTGGACATTGGATCTTTAGGTTTTTTAATCCCTTTTCAGTGGTCCACTGTTGGACCGAGCCTCCTCTCACAGTGAAAGGCATTTATCTATCTATAAGGAAGATTTTTTATCTTTATATATATAAATATATAAATTACGCGGCAAGTTTTGTCCGCGATGGACTCCCTAAAGTACTGAACCATTTTTAATCAAACTTTGCACACTGTACACAGTTTGATTCGACTCGAAAGATAGGATTGTTTTTAACTCGATTGGATTATAAGAAAAGGCTTAGTCGGACAAACATTGTGCTACGGTATTGTTACACATACAAGATTAGTTATAATAAGGTTATTTTAATTGAACTACAGTTTATAAAAGATAAAACATGACAACATAAACGAAATCGAAATGCGTAAATGTGGCAAATTCGCTTAGAATCAAATTTAAACAGGTCAATGTGCGACAGCGAACAGTATAAATATTTCTATGCGATGCGATGCCAGCGAAAATCGCAGAATCTTATAGTATTACACAATATTACAGGCGAGTACACAATGGACGATTAACACTACAATTTGTGGTGTTTTGACATTTCTTCAAATGTCCAATTTACGCTCATCTTTACGCCAAATTTCATGGAAACAATTAGAATAATTACTGACCATTTATTTGTGTTTAACATCATTGAGTATGCAGTCGGTGATGATTCACTCTTTATACGTTCCTGAAAGCATAAAAACTTTATTGCCACCGTCATGCTCTTTAAAAATATATATAATATAATATATGGAGTCTCCGTTGCCACAGAGCATCAATGACTGGCTGTTTGTAATGTAATGTAATAATATCACAATCCTAGCCTAGAAACAAAGCGCCGCAAGTGCTGTGATAAATAATTAAAAATTCAGACAAAGTATTCAAAGTTTAACATAAACAATATCATTATATTATTTTGTTTCACTTAGAAAATTCCAATCTCCTATAAAATACGAGAATGAAACATATTATGCTCGTTAAGATTATAAGGAGATTTCATGTAAGCTAGGTATTAAAAGAAGATAATTACCTGGACAGCTCCAGTGAGGCCGTCCATCGATAAAGACAACAGAAGCAACAGCTCTCCAACGCCAAACGACTGCGAGTCATCTACAGCTTTCTTGCCCTGATCTTTATACATGAACAGTACAACTCCAAGCACGATAAGAAAGATGAACAGATATTTCTTGAGTGGATATGTCTTTCGGCCGACAAGGACTCCGAGAACCATAACTGGTATCGGCTTTGCTGCCTTGCCGACCACCTGGAAGGTGGAATAAGAGATTTTATCAATTCCCAAGAATTATTTTGAGTGTAGATACTGTAACCATAAAAAGTAGCAACCTAGAATTCGGAATGGAAGGGATCTAGTCACTAAACTGTTGCGCGTGCTTATGAGCTCACTCAAATAACACTTGCCTTATCTATACACGAGATTCCTTAAAAAAAAGAATGCTTCTTTTGTGTGCACATGCGTATTCTACAGTAGAAAGAAGGCTTCTTTTGTGTGTGCACATGCGCATTCTACAGTAGAAAGAAGGCTTCTTTTGTGTGTGCACATGCGTATTCTACAGTAGAAAGAAGGCTTCTTTTGTGTGTGCACATGCGTATTCTACAGTAGACAGGAGTACAAACATATGACTGTATTTTGAAATATTAAAATAAATATGTTATTGTACTAATTGAACATTAGTAAATTGCTTTAGTACCTGAGTTGGGAAATTTATCCATTGCAGAGCCATATTTGAGGCGACCATTCCCAAGAGATAAGTCAACGCTGAAAGGAAATAGTACACTTTCCTTGTACCATCTTCACCATGTTTCCAAGAAACCTGAAACGGATTAAATCCAAATATATGATGGATATTTCCATATTTATACTTCCACTTACATAATAAATGTAAAGCAGGTGTGAAATGCGATTCATTAAGCAATTGTGATTTCCTGATTCAGGGAGGCCTAATCTAAGGTAGCTCAGAGATGTTTCTGTTAAAAACAGTATTTGAGTATTCATTAAAAACCACTCTAATTATACAACTCCTGTTGCACAACAAATCTGCTTCACAAATCACAGAAATAACAATGAGAATACAGAAACACCAAATATGTTGATATATGTCTAGCTTCATTTTGATGAACTAATTACTAATTAATAATGATAAAATATTAACATTAACAGTCCTAATATAAGATTTGTAAGCATATATTGCATCCGAATATGGCACTAAGATAGATATATCATTACTATGACAGCTCCATCCTTTCGAGAAATAATCATAATATTTCAAATAATCCTTGACATGATATACGGATAAGTATAACTAATTTTGATATAAACACAGTCGAATATTTAACTTGTTTACACTATTCAATTGTTGTATATAGAACAAAGAAAACTTTATGTATACTTAATTTAAAAAGCATTAGTTGAGATACAAGTAAAAATAATAATAATGTATTAAAACTTACCATTAAAATTTGAGCGAATAAATAATTCACAGCACATTGAATTAAAACTAAGGACAGGGTACACGTGAATTTCTCGTTATCCCCATATATTCCCCTCGTCACTTTCTCCTGTAGCATGCCATAAACGAAGTAACATGTAAAAATAGAGACAGCGTAAAAACCAAATCTAATTTCACTCCTGGTTTTTATCATTTTTATGTCCTAAGAGTATAGTTTAAAGTAAATATTTTGTGACTGTGAAGTAATCGGGAGACATGCAGACTAAATGAAAAAAGAACTAATGTCTCATGGCTGACACGTTAGCTCATCTAATCTGGAAAACGACACGTAGTATAATACAGGATTTTTTAAAATAAGAAAGTAACTTTGCCGTGCCGTTTAGCAAATGCCATAACAACACGTATTATAATTTATAATAAACTGGCGTTCAATAATGTTGCAAGCTATAAATTCGAATTTATCATATTGTTACTTGTTGCTTGTATTGTATTCCTGAAATACGGTATTTTTGTAATATTGTAATGTATCAAGAACTTATTTATTTCGTGCAGTTTATTGTATTCTTTATTTTAACCTCCAAGAATCATTATTGTCTTCTTATTAATTTAAAAAAGTTTGCAAAATATATTATGCACCATCTAGATTATTCACTTATATAATTTATCATCATTATGTTAGTATTTTTTGGTAAGGTACTAGAATGCTACATTATTATGATTAAAATTATTTACGCATTACCCATGTTTTAAAGTGAAGTGTTTCATTATTATTTAAATAACCTTTTCATTTACATAAAACTGGTTTATTATATTACCAAGAATATGGAAAATAAATATTACATACAAAAGTGTAAATATTACTCTGTACATAATATACATTGTTTATTTTTATATATATTATAATTTGATATTTACAAAGTTGCTTAATCTTTTGTAAATTTTTAAGTAACAGCAACACAGTAACAACTAAACGTCAGTTGAATGTTACTCATTTGACGCAAAAAAAATAACTCAGTAATATTACATTTCATTATAATACGTAAACATTATAACAAAACTTGAGATAAATCTTTTACTTATTATGCTTTTATGGATACAAATATTATTCAAATTCAGGTTTAATTCAGAGTAATCCATAAATTACGAAAAGTAGCAATGAGCCTTCAAATAAAAGTTTATAAACCAATTTATAACCTACCCATAAATCATGGAAAATTAAAGAAGTCACCCGTGTTTTTAAACATAAAATATAGATTTTGCAATTACATCGTCACTACAGAATTTAAACAGAAGATTCCTGTAATCAAGAAACTGTTTTGTATTTATATGAAACGGAACGTTATAATATTTATGCTTCAAATGCAACTCTATTATGTACAGCTAAGGCTCTACTTCAGATAAGACAACTGGCCTTCAAACTTTAAAATTGTTAGAGCTATGATGCAAATATGAACGTAAAAGGTTATTTTATATTGTTAGGTATAACTTTAGCCCGTTGGACGGAGCATATCCGGTCAAAGTTAGCATTTCGTAGGAATATTGTGATTTTAAACTACCACGTTTTGCATACGTAAATCTTCTTATGAGTACCAAGTTTAGTCGACATAACTTTGTACTTGTAGTTACCAGAAGATAGGTGTTTGTGTGAAAACAAAGTTTACTGTTCCGACTTAAGTTAGAATAATTGGTGGATTCAAATAACTTGTTAGGTTGTCTTCGCTATATTTTTGTCTTGAAACTTTAAATAAATTTCTGTTATAACGTTATACGTGCCAGTGTATAATTTGTGTTACATTAAACAACAACAACTCAAAGTTAAGTTACGAAGGTTATTCTGTCAAATGGTGACATAATGCGATAAATGCGGCAAATTCAAGGAACGAAAGCTTGTTATTGTTTTCATGACTCATACTGTGTAAGTGTATAATATATAATGTATAAGTACATGCTTATTATATATATAAGTAGTTAATATTATGATTTGTATAACTCAGGAGTGTTTGTGTGGACAAAAAAACCCCGTGTTAATTATTATAAATAATTTTAGGTAGTTTATTTGAAAAAACTTGTTTAGGTGCCAATAACTCGAGATTCGACTTTCCGCTTGATAAATAAACAGGGTATGTTGTTTTGTTAACAAAAATGTATTCTAGCATATAAAACGCATTAGCCCGTGTTTTATGTAGAACTATAAACGAAAGTGGGCCGCCCGTGCCAAGAATAAACGGGCAGATTATGCAAATGAACCGGTAGAGGCTGACACCATTTTAAATTTGTGTTTCTACTACTGCGATTGTCTATTTATAAAACTTTTCGGTTGGTTTCGCGGGAACGGATTGAAGAATCACATTTCAATTCAATTCGCAAAAAAACGCGTAGCAAAAGAAGAATGGTTTTCACATTCTCCCATCCGACCTGTATTAGTCAGTAGTAAACATGTTACTGATAATTAAAAAAACGTCGCATATGCATAGGTTGTATCTAGTATGTACAAGTAAGTCGATTTTCCCTTATTAAACCGATATGAAAACTTAATACGTAGTTTTTATATAGATAAGGCAACCGCTATACGAGTATGTTGCCCATAGCAGCACTTCCAACGCTGCATCCACTTCTACATCATAATTATTGCAACAGTTCGTGTTTTGCTTTGACTAATGTCAGTTTTTTTTCTGCTCCTTATGTGTATATAAATATTGAGATGAACAGCCCTTGTTTGTTAGCAACCTTTCAGCTATCTAAAGCACGCGTATTTATAAATATATGAAATAAATAAAACACTAAACAACACCTCAAAACTGTATTAATATTGTTACAGTCAATATTCCTATCCAAAATCACGTTTTTCCTAGGTAACCGTGAATTTATCTTGTTTCGAGACGAAATTGGGTTCGACTTAGCACATTGGCCGCTGGATTACCTATCTACATTCGGATTTTACACGCATTGGGGTTATCGTTTAACAAAATTAAATAAAGATGCAGATATACCAACAAATAGGTAGTCTAATAAAAGTAGCACAAATTTGAACTTATAACAACCGTTTCGGGGACTAGTGGGAACATAAGGACAGACAGATAGGTTTAAGAATTGAGATTTTGCTGTAGATACCAAATTTACACTTTCATCCGTATTCAATGAAAAGCTGTGATTTCGAAATTAGTTTATCCATTGTATTAAGTTATCCATGTTATAATATATGTTAACCCAAAAATCAAACAATAGCCCTTGGAAAAATGACAATTCGGTATGTAGCAACCTTTCTAGCTTCGCGGTTAGAATTTTAATTGATTTGATTACAAAGTGAACGCCTTGTGTGCCTTGCATCCAGTCTATTAATATAGGTATGCGTAATGACACACTTATCGTATAATTATATTGCAACATTACGTAATTTAAAGTACGTATTCGCTTTGAGGTTAAACAAATTCTCAGACACCTCATCGAACGCGAATAGCCAGATAGAACGGTCCAAAGTTGTTACAATTTTGTTTTGTCCCAAAAATTGGTTAATTACTTTTCATCTTCAATTCGTACGAGGGTACGACGAGATTAGAAATACCAGAAATTGTGGTGACGTCTCACTGGAAATGTAATTAAAATTCTAATTTGCTTCGTCCCCACGGATCTCGTTCGCGACGCGGCCGTTTCAAATATTTGCGTGTCACTCTATAAGGTTTTTACAATTGCTTTATCGTCGAAATAGGTTACTGAGATATGAAAGGGTACAACCTTTCAATGTATATCGTTAATCTTTCTCTTGTTAGGGATTATACAACGTTTGTGAATGTACTGCGAAAGGGAAAAAATAATTTTATATAGTCTCATGATAATCGTACCAGTAATACTTATAATATGTAACAACACTCCACATATACGGTTCGTATGGAATGGACATCGATAACCCTACCTCGTATACACAGTGGATTCATTATCAGCCACGCCTGACAGCTTATGATAAGCCCATTTGGTTATCGCGAATTTATCTGCACAAAGCAGACACTGATAGTAGTCACAGGTTTGAAAAGTCGAATTACGTAAATAATATTCCTGTTAAATAATTATATTGATTAATTTAATTTTCGTCTTTCAATTACATAACCAGATAGCGTACGGACGCATTTAAAGCTATGATGAAACTCGGTGTTCACTTGTTTTCCTTGAACATTACGATGCGTTTAATTTGTTGGTCATTGTACGAATATGTCAGTATACCTAATAGTATAAATATCATCGCGGAATACAAATGACACTGTTTTCACTAATTGTAATATTGTTTATGAAGTCTAAATACATCATTTCCTTAGCCTCGGTTTTCCTTCAAAAATATGCGGGACGTAGTATAGCAATATATGTATTACACTTTAAATACGTACTCGTATATCGCGTGACGGGCATGAGTTATTGCGTTTTGCGAACGTGTAGGTAATTATATATGAATCGAAACCTCGTGCCTCAGCCTTGCACCTGTAATCAGACGCCAGTATTACGTCGGTAAGCCTCAGTTAACATAACACGGTGCTGCTAACGAGATGCTAGAACCACTCGTACCTCTAACTAACACACTGACTTTGAGGAAACGTTACGGGAATTATGACGCGGAAAACGGAACAAAACATACGAAACACTTTTAACGATTCTTTAATGGTCTTATATTTCATGCCAGTTGCATTGTTCGAACTTTCAATAGATTCAAAATATGCCATTCTATGTATAAACACCTTTTCAGTCATTTTAATATGATAACATTTATTTTGTATTTGATATAATTGGAATGAACAAACGCGATTTTAAAAAAGGGGTAATGTAATCTTTTTAATTTTTAGAAATGGAAAAATAGGAAAACTATTCGTTTCCTTATCATCGTTTCACATTGAAAACACTTCAATGTTTTATTGCTGTAACAGTAGTCTTACAGTAAATAAACAATAGACAGTTGACACTAAATAAATAAAAAAATAAGTTATACACTAAATTAGTGTAGTGTCGAGCCTTTTTTCAAAAGCCAAAGACAGACTTCCTTATTAGAATTTATTTTCAGTGATTTATTTGCAATGCGACATAATAGTACTTTACACTAACTAAGAACGCTAATAAAATGAAAGAACTTAGCCGTAGTATAGCGTTAAGACGGTGCTAATGTTACCTCAGTGTGAGATGCACTGAAATAAATGAAGTGACGCAATCTCACATTGCGATGCATTTGAGTGCAGTACGCAGTTCAGCATCTAATTGTCAATTGTATGCGTTGCATTAGCATGAAAATCTATTATATACCTTATTAATTGAATTTAAATCATATTTGTTACAGGTAATATACAATTCCAGTGTCGGCGGTCGATCATAAGTTAAACATGTCAGATACCAATAAAAAACGTACAAATAGCTTCCGTAAAATATTTCCGAGTTTATTTTTTTCCCACAAATCGAAGGAGAAAAATCCCAATAAAAAAATAACGTCAGGCCATCATTCTAGCAAAGCAAATACCTATCAAAGTCCTCGCAATATTATTACAAAATCAGAAAGGTATACCTCCGATGATAACGATGATAGGATATACGAAAACCTATCAATCGCTAGTCGTTCACGGATTGATAACGATATACAAAATAACGAAATACAGAGCAATCATTCGTCAAGTAGTACTTTAGTGTCCGAAAATTTACGAATCACGAGTCCCGAGGTAAACACGAATGTAAAAGAGAAAACGTTCGCTAGTTATTCAGCAAGACCGCAAGTGCCTCCGAAACCTAATAACGACATAGTAAATTCGATGTCTGTTCGAAGTAATGATGACAATAATGGCCAAAATTCAAAATATCCTGATGTTTATTATCATTCTATGGAGAAATTAACAAATAAAATATCTCCCATGGATGAGATAGAAATATACAGAGCATCACAAGCACAGGCTCTTCCGACGTCTGTTGGTGCTGAAATAAAAAAAGTGAGTACTAAAATACTAATATCACCAAAAAAGGAAGCGGAAGTTCGTACGATTCAGCCTATCAGAGCTCGAAGTTTGTCATTGGAAAAGCATAAAAGTCATGATAGCAAAGTTTCTACTGAAATCAATAAGAAGAAAAATGTTATTCAAAAACCGTACAATTATTCCGCCCCGACATCTCCCATTGCCGTGAATCATAAAATACCAAATATGCCGACCACCGTGTCTCCTTATGAACACGTAAGAAAGACTATGATTGAAGCGGAAGAAAAAAGAAATTCACTCAGCAGATCAAGCATTCATAATAAATCTACGCCTTCACCGAGTCCCCAATATATGGAGCCACAGCGAGTTTCTACGCCCGTCACTAACAAATATACTCTTAAAGTTGATGATTCAATTGAAAGAGAAAAAACACGTCAAAAAGTAGAAGCATTTTATTGGCAAAAGATTAAGGAGCAGAAGGAAAGAGAAGACGAATATTTTCTAAGACAGTCTCTAAATAGCTCTTTGCGAAGTCCCGTTAAATATAACACAAGTCACACGAATTCGAATCGTAGTACACCAAGTTCATTTGCCTTAGAAACTAAAAGCTGTAGCTTACCAAGGGGCAGGGATCTAAGCTTTATGATTAATCAACCCATATATGCAGCTGCGCCGTTTGTTAGAGGGGCACAAGAAAGACGAACTGATTCATATATAAT
>DWQT01002703.1:0-13658 GCA_018244895.1 Myscelus amystis hages | reverse complement strand
AGGACTAAGTTGGAATGCCTCGAAAAGTATGTCTCCCTTACCACACCCTTCAAACCAGAACACAGCAGCGCTTAATAAGGCAGAAATAGGTGTGGCTGTGGTGCCGCCGGAGTCGAACCACAGAGGGTTCTACCACCTTTAAAATGTGGAATGAACTTCCATGTGAGGCTTTCCCGGAACGCTATAACATGGGGCTCTTCAAAAAAGGCGTGAAAAGAGCTCTCCTCCAAATGCCGGCAACGCATAGGTAACTCCTCTGGTGTTACACATGTCCATAGGCAACGGTGACCAGTTACCACCAGATGGCCTGTCTGCCTGTTTGCTACGTTTAGGCAATAAAAAAAATCAATGTGTTCCAACAATCGCAAGTAGCAACGGCGTGTTGTTGTAAAGGTGGTTTTACACCGGTCGCGCCTGGCCGCCTCTCGGTCAGTGGCGTGGCGCGGGCGCGCGTCGTGACGTCACGCTCGGTCGGCCGGCGCGCGACGCGCTTTCTAACCGCACGGAACTGTGACTACGCTCGAAGCGGCCGCCTTCACGGTTGCGGCACTTTTGCATATCAGACAATTTCAAATAACGAGAGCACCTTTTTAATAAGAGGGTGAGGGTGTAACGATATCTTTCATTATATATACGTAGATATATATGACCATTGGGACAATTCTACACACTGTAAATGAGTGCCTTTAACGGGACAGAAACATACCTATGTATGTATATATAGATCTAGATACGTAGATATATTTCTAAACACTACATGCTTTTAGAAGCAGTCAGTAACAGTGGCTCTCAAAGTGCATTTCGTACATATAGGTTGAGAGTTTGTTCACAACTTTACCGAGATAACTCAATGTTTTGTTAGCTCTCGAAGACCAGCGCGTGGCGGATTATTGGGCACAAGTGACTTGCATAATTCTCCTCTTCTCGACCCTACGGACTGCAATTACGAGAGAATTGTTAAGTGCAGTTACAAGACACAGATTGTAATGGAAGGTTCTCAAAGATTCTAAGACGTTCCGAGATTCCTCTCAACACTCAGGCCAATAACTTAAGAGCGGTTTGAATTCAAACAGAAACCCGTTACACCACCATCGCTACACCCATTTCTGCCGCGAATTAATTGTTTTTACAACGATTTGTCAACAACAACAGATTCGTTGCGTGATTTATTCCTTGCTTCTTGGTCTAGTGGTTAGAGAATCTGCTAACCTATTATGGCTGAAGTCTTGAGTTCAATTTCAACCCAGGACCACACATTTGTGTATGAGCACATTTATTGGTCTATGTTGTGTGCAATTGTACCAATTGTTTTACTTAAGAGTGTCCGAAATCGGAGTGCAAGAAGAGAGTATCGAATGTAGATGACGCACGTTAGATTTCTGCCTGCCCGTTTAGCGGCTGGCTAGACAGACGGTGTAAAAATAATAATCATCACTCCTCAAAACTATGCCTTAAATTTACTTACATAAATGTGAAAATGATTCAAAACATTCTAAATAGAATGTTAGAATAAAATGCAAAATAAGAAACATTTTATTCCTTGTAAATGAAGTAATTAAAAAAGAAAAAACTAAAGCCGCGTCCATCAGCAGTTAGCCAACATCGAGAACCAACGAAGCGAAGTACAAGGTAGTCGGTCCAAAAACAAGTTATGAAATAGGGAGAATAAACAAAATCCGCGCGCGACTCCGCCCCGCCGCTGCCCCGCCGACGCGCCGCCGCCGCCGACCATCGGAACGGTCACGCGCGGCGACCGTCCACGTCCCGTGACGCGCGTCACGCGTCGCCGCGCCGTGTGAACGCCGCTTTATATATGCGTATGCCAATTCCAAAGATATTTTGTCATTTTTGTAACATAGCATAGCTATACGACGGAAGTTCAAATATGTACAAACATTGATATGTTAACATCTAAACGAAACTGTGACGCTGCGATAGGTTGCTGACAGGTCGGTCTTCGTTGAAATTCTACATTCCTTACCAGGCTATAGAAATGATATTACGTTTAGAAATTTGTAACAAACAATTTTGCTGCACAACTATACGTTTTCGTTAAAAGGCGAAATCTTAACAGTAGTGTGAGAACATAAACAGATTTATACTCGTAAGGAAAAGGGGACATGCAAAACAAAACTGCCAATATAATGTTATAAAAGAATTTTTATCACAAGTCGAATCTCCAACAGCACTGTATATATTTAATAGAGAAACCGAGCGGTCGCTCGCAAAACAATAAGCTGAAAATATTAACGGCACCATCACTAAACAGGCGTACAGTTATAATACTTCACGCTTCACAGAGCGAATTTAGGTTTCGAGCGACCGCTGCGAGATAATGCCTCGTGCGCTCGCTGTGAAGAGTCATAGGGCAGGAATGGAAGAGGATAAAAACGGACACGAAGACAATATTATTATGATATTAGCGGCGGGTCATTTGTGATGCGTTCGGACCGCCCCGGGGGAAGGAAAAGGTGGTTCAACGAAAATAATTTCCGATTGTTGATAATACACAATGTATGTATGCGTGTCGAAGATGACGTCACAATTACACACATCACCGGATGAGTCAATTGAACGGGACCACAATGAGATTAGAAATAGTAGTGAAGTTGTGCTTCGCATTACAGCGAGCAGTCCAAGTTATCCAAACATAATATGTAAATTAAATTGTAGTGGGTCTCAGTTACTTGAAAATAACCAATTTTTCTCAAGAGCTCATACTCATTTACATGATACTAAAACAAAACATTAAAAAAAAAGTTGTTTGTGTGTCTGTGCAACTTTTTGTTTGTCAGGGCTAATCTCGGGTACGGCTGAGCCGATTTTGATGGGACTTTCGCAGGAAGGTAGAGCAGGTTACAGAGCAACATAGAGGCTTCTTTACATTCAGAAATTCCCATAGGATCGGAATTTACGCGGGTAACACCGCGGGATACAGCGTATCGCTCTATAAAACCCGATATTCCCATTCTAACTTGCATTGGGCACTCGCATCGTCCCACTGGTAGATTAGTAATCAAATTTCATCACGCTACCGTAACCCGCTCGCTTAATTAGCGAGCCGCGACGACGATCAGTGAATAGAAACTCGGCGAGATAACGTTACGAATGGCCGATTGTGAAACAGCCGCAGCAACTACACCCCGACACGAGCGGGCACGCGAGCGCGCGTCACCGCGAAACAATCCGGCCCGGAGGTGCGTGCTGGAATTCACTGTGCAAATGTTTCCACACGAGCGCTCTAACGGCGGCGATAAGATACGCGACGCTCGATAACAGTGTGTACTGTGTACGTGGTGCGCACGAACACCGCTACGGAAACGGCCTGCGTCGTACACAGATGCTTCATTAAACTACGATCATGTAAACCGAAAACCGAGACCGGCGCGTACGCATGAAGAGAGTGACGGATGCGGATGAAGCACGACAGGTTTGTGAGGACAGAGACATTTGGCACTCGGTGCGCCCTGCCTACCACGTTAGGGACCTGGCGTGATGGTTATGTATGTACTCGTATGTACGATTATGTTATAACAAAACTAAAAGGTGTTCACGAACGCTCGAAAATCTAATACTGTATTTTACAAGCGTTCCTTACGATACCTTTTAATGTAAAATCTTTGAACGTACGTATTTGAATTTGGATGCAGGAAATTGATTGTACAGAATTATCAGCAGATACAATCGCTAACGAAAAAAGTCTGAAAAGTGAGAAATAAACAGCAAATCTTTTATCAATTTAACATTGTCAAACAGATGTTTCAAAACGAAACTGCATGTTCTGGCCGCCGTGTGATAAATATAAAAACATTACGCAAATGACTCGATCACAACAAGCAATTTATAAAGAGGGAATTTTTTAAATCCGCAAGTCATGTCACCGAGGCATTATGTGGGAAAAGACAATCCCGGCGTTGGGGGGACGATAAATCGACTGGCCGATCGAGATTTGTATTCTGGACGCGAACCTCGCGTCCCACACCCGTTCATCGGCGCGCTGGCGAACGTCCAGAATAAAGGTGGAGCCTGCAACTCAATTGAGTTCGTCAATTCAATTGTGCACCATGAGAAAACTTTCAAGAGCTCAATTTAAAACGATGACTAAGAATACGTGCGTACCGTTCGGATACGAGACGACTGAATGCTATTCATAGTTGCTGAGCTTGTGACATTCGAATGTAGAATTATCAATATCGCCGTTTCCTTACAATGATATTGTGTTAGACGATTTCCAATGAACAAAGATCATTATGGACGCTACATCAACGATACAACGGAAAACATAATATAAAGAGGGCGCGGGAGTGAGGCCGAGTGCGAGACTGCCGGTTACTGCCGTAGAACAGGATAAACTTTCACCGTTGAAAAAAAAGCCTCGACAAAACACACGAGCGCATCGTCAGCCATCACCAGAGGTGTTTTAGAGTGGTCGGACGAGAGGCGTAGGAAATAAAAAGAAAGTTTAATGTACCGTTCGTCGACCCACATGACCGCGCCGTCGGAGCCGCACGGCGCGCGGCCGCGGACGTGACTGCGGATAAAAACGAAATTGAAAAACGTTACAGCACAGCGCCGGCATCACGTCCCATATAAAAAAAACGAACGATAATAATAGACAATGTAACAAAACGTAATATCGTATAATGGTCTGCTATTTCCCTTACGATTACTAGCTGCGCCCGAAACTATTGCTCCTGATTTCATAACTGTAAAGATTATGATGATTTAAATTCAGTAAAGTCATTGAGAATGGTAGTAGACATTTATCTGAAAGATGATGAACTATTTATCCCCAGCGCTGATAACATTCCTCACAGATCTGTTTACTTAACAATTACGGCAAAATGTATGTCGTAGATTGGGTGAGTTCTTCTGTTTCTTCATCGCGATCGGAATAAAGTGTCAACTTATTGACATCAATCTATCAAGGTGACTGGCCCCTTGGTCCAGTGGTTAGAGTTCGAGACTGCGGAATCATAGTTCGTGGATTCTATTCGTTAGACTAAATCTGTCCAGATGCACAATATGAATATTTCATATTTATCAGCAATTCGGTTACCTTAATACAAGCACTTAATAACCTATTTAGGAATCAGATAGCCATGCGCGGAATTATCTATAACAAAACCGCTTAATGCACTTTATTGATAGCAGGTACACAACGTGTGGGTAGCTATAACAAAATCTTTGTAACAATAACAAAGATTCACACAAAGCGTAAACAGTGGTAACTAATTAATCCGAAGCCCGAAAACAGAACGCGCCTCCCGTCCGTAAACAAGAATTTATCGCGCGGAGCATCTCGAATTCCAATACATCTCGGGCCGAGATCTGTTTCCATAAGCGAAGGGACTGCACTTGACCTTTTTGAATGCACATTTAAATACCAAACGACTACAGCCCGATTGTGCCGCTCACAACTGGTAAATAAGGCGTTTTTCACACCGGCGATTCGGGATCTTTCAAAAAATGAACGCGAGAAAAGGCAAAAAATATTTTTTTTAAAGTGAACTTTGTTTACGTCCAGACCAGTGGTGACGCCTTATGAAAAAAAGTAACGCTTGTGAAAATCGATTACGGTCACCCATCCAAGTGCTGACCGCGTCCGTCGTATTTTGACAGTACATACAGAAATGACAAGTAGCGTGTACTTAATGGTAAAATAAATCCACTTGTTACTTTAAAAACACAATAACAAGCAATGAATATATTTAAATATATTCAGATACAATGGTTTTCATATTCACATATATGCAAGCTGTCAACAACAGCTCAACAAAAAATGACTTTGACAATATACCAACAGGCATAGCGTAAAAACGAGCGTAGGTACTGGATGAAGATAAAATATGGTAAATAACAACTTGTTGAACACTTGCAGGAGACGTTCTTGACCTTTAGGGCTAGTGGTTAGAGATACTGCATAACCGGAAGTCGTGGGTTGAATACCCAGCGAGGCAAAAATTTGAAAGATTATTTTATATTACTGTTCTCAGCGTGAGTGTTCGAGTTTTTGTATGTTATCCATATCTCTTACGACATAGGAAACTTTAATGAATTTGAAGCGAAAAAAATATACATGATATATAATATGCTTACGACATGGCTATATCTGTGTTGGCTCAGTTACCTACTTTTAATGATAAGATTAAACACAGCCGCGACGATTAATGATCGCACCATGTGAACCGGCCCTTAGCTGCCGGTTATCTTTATTAGGCAATACGGTTTAGTTAATGCGCGTGCGGTATTAGCTTTTATTGTTGATGCATTGAGGCGGTGTCTGCGTGCATAAATCTCTTTTTTGCCTCGAGAACAGTTCGTTGACCTCGGCCGCTTGGCATACGAAGTCGATTGCCATCGCGGCGGAGGTTGCTGAAGCCATGCCACAGTTGTTTCTGTTCCATATCGGTGTCATCGATGAGGAAAACATGCTGTACAACGACACACTTGAGACTTTGAGTCAATAATACATATTAAACTAATATTAAAATACCAGTAACCACTAGCAGTGATAGCCTTGTGATTTGAATTTCAGTTTCTCACTCTGGGGTCTGGGTTCGAAGCCTGACAAGCACCTCTGAACTTGCGTTTTATAAATTAAAATCCAACCATAACATATCCTACTTATTATATTATTTTATAACATATTATCCTACTCACTATGACACTCGTGTTCAGTAGTGCAACAATGAAAGAGTTGAAATACGGATACCACTACTACTGCTTTTACTAGTACTGTGAATTTCATTGGAAATATTCCACACGCAGCTATCTGATTCAAAGCTGGGCAATTAAATGGACGGGTTATAGTAACCGGACAGCTGATAGGTATACATACATATATACGTACTAAACAATACCTATATATATATATATATATATATATATATATCTCTCCCTATGTGTACGTGTTAAAGGTAAGATGATTTCCCGTCCTCAGATCAGCTGTGTAGACCACTTTCTGTCATCGGGCGTTTTAATAGTGAATCGTGACGTCAGAAAGGCGAAACCCAGCGAAACAGATGTCACAACTCACGACACAGCGTAGGTACGTGTCGTAACCGAAACGTCCATAGCAGCTGGGGAGAATGTCCGCCAACCCATACACTTGTGTATGTGTGTGTGTGAGAAATGAGTGCCTGGTGCATGCTGAGAATGAATCTTTATGCAGTATTCTAATATCTCTACTGTAACACAGCTGGTTTTAGAGTTTAAGTTTATAAAACGTAACTAATCTATTCGATATTAACTAACTCGATTCGGCCGTCGGGCCCGGATGGCACCGTTAAGATTTGTCGGAAGCGGACTTAGAAACATCTGACAGACGAGTTTGTTCGTGGAGTATATCCCCAGCCTTGCACACGTGAGTGAGAGACCCGCGCTGCGAATGATCAGGCTATCGAATATTTACCTACTAGTTGACCCGGCACGTTACTTTGCTGTATAAATTATTTTGCCGTTGTAGCAATATTTTTTATTGCTGCTCCTCTCCTATTCGTCTTAGTGTGATGTTATATAGCCTATAGCCTTCCTCGATAAATAAGCTACCTAACACTGAAAGAATTTTTCAAATCGGACTAATATTTCCTGAGATTAGCGCGTTCAAACAATCAAACAAACTCTTCAGCTTTATATTATTAGTATTAACGACTTACTACGTATAAGGTGTAAGCACTATTATGATCGGGCACGCAGTGGGTGCGCTTGTAATTTCAATGAAAATATGTAAGAACTTTGAGCACTTTTAAATATAAATAGGTATTTTTATGGAAGGGCTTTAGTATACAGCACTGATCACAGTACAACCGCTGCAGATCCGAACTGGACCGAATATTTACAATCAACAAACAACGCAATCAAACAGTTGCCACTACTTCGAAGAGCGTTTGATTTTGACAAGAAGTTGTGATAATCGGGCTGATGATTGCGCGCCTGTACGGTTACATAACCTTCGTTGCACAGCCTACGGGCCCGCAGCCGCGGCAACGTCCACGACTTCCACGGCAAGCGGGGCGCGTGCGGGGTCGACGACCGCCGGCGTGACGCAAACCCGACTTTCTAACCGCGCCGCGACGTCATCGGCGCTAAGGCCGCCCGCTGGTACCCTCGCGCGCCAGTTGTGCCATCGGCGCGGGGGCATTGATCTTGCTGTTGAATTCCTATTTCGAATGGAAGGTGTAAAGCATACGTATTTCTGAGTTCACTAGTCGCAACGCGCTTATATTGTCGATCGGACAGCCTCGCTAACAGGTAGGGCGGATAAATAGTAATCGTAGTTTATACATATTTTATCATCGTTTACCCTCAAAAGTAATTATCACAGGTGTAATTTGAGCAAATATAAGACACACCTGTTAATATAATATTAAGTAAAAGTTAGTTACTTTGTACGTAGTATTTCTTTTGTTTAAAAAAAAAGCTGAAACTAAATTAATCAAGTGTTATATAGAAAATAACGAAAACATCATGTGGTAGATACACCTACTCAGTATTTAGGATAACTAAATATAGTCTGTCGTAACTGCACCTCTATTCAACGTTTAGCGATCAGGGTTCGATTCCCATCTGAGACAAATGAATTCTGTTTCAGAGCACAAACTTAGATATTCAAATACTTAATATCGCTAAAGATTCCCATACATACACAGCAGCTGACCGGTTATTGTAGCGCAAGCTCTGTCTAGTTCGGAAACAGCCGCGGCGAGCTATCTTTACGCTATACCTATTATAGTACAACAGTCTATACAGATAGGGCGGATTCGGAGACGCGTCATTCCTGCATCAGCCAGTGCCAGATCTATTCGGTCGAGGTCGTGTAGATGAAGCGCGTCGGGTGTGGTAAGGATTGAGATATTTGGCACGGCGTTAATAATAATAGAAAGTATGAACGCTCGCGGCGCCCACAAACGTTACCGCGATAGTAATCGACACAACAGTTTCAAGTAAAAGCGTTGTACAGTTAAGCCGCTGCGGCGCTCCTACGTCCAGCCTCCTTTCCATTTTGCACCGTTGCAATGGCTTCCTTTCACGGTGCGCCGTCCCCCCACCCGCCGCGCCACGCTCGACATCCTTCGGCTTTTACGCGCGAACGCAGTAACGGATATTATTAAATAGTAAGAATAATAATAATAGCAGAGCTGGTCAAGTCGTTTCGGCTTCCGTCTCTCCGCGGGGCTCAGGTTGGAATCCCCGCACGCATGTGTATCTTTTTAAAAGTTACGTGCGTTTTGTGGTAATAAGGTTTGGTTTTAGTCGTTGATTCTCTTTTCAAACTTAGCACATCTTGCTCTTATTGACGTTTTATTACTGACTCGACGATACAAAATTGACACAATCACTGACATTGACAGGAACAGTGCGTTTGATGGAATTGAAATGGAATATCATTCGCTCTGACGGGGATCACGCGTTTCTCACTCAGTCTGAGTAAGAATCTCGAAACTTTACTATTTTCATTACTCGTCACGCGTTTCTTACTCAGTCTGTAATTCTGTACTGTATTGTTCGCAACAACAACGGATTCTAGCTCGCCATAGCGCAGTTCCTTTGTGATATTACGATATGTAAGTCGGGCGTGCGATCATACATCGACACATTACCCCGGCGGGGAGGCGAGGGTGTCGCGCGACCGGCGCGGTTCAACGGACGGCCTTAGCCCAGTTGTGGCGTGAAGGGCTGAGCTGCCTCCGCGGGCGCCGGGCTCCGCGCCTTCCACGGAGCTAGCGAGGCGAGTAAGCATCGCGCCAGAACCGTTAACAACGTAAGAAACGCACCTTTGAAATACCTTCGTTGTCTAGTGGTTAGAGACAATCACGTCAAAACAGTAAGGTCGCGGGGGCTTATCTCGCGCCGGACTAATATTTGTGTGATGAGCGTTAATATTATTCTAAGGTAAAAATTAGAAGCATGTAAAAATGTATTTAGAAATCCATAGAAATCTAGTATATCAGGCGATACGCATTCGCGTGGAATAATAGCATAAAGAAAGAGGAACATATCGCTATCTTCATACAATTATGGTTCAGATGTTATCACCATATTATTAGCATTATAATAGCGGAACAGCCTTCAGCAATCGCAATCACAAATAAACGATAAGGACAGGTGAACGATATTTAGGCCCTCCTATACGTCACGTATATTAGAGTTATAATAAACAACCATTTTAACAAAAAAAAAACGACTTCAAAGTAGAACTAATCTAGACCAAATTATTACGCACTAAAAAGTAAATAAATAATAACGTATTTTTCTACAACTTAATAATGAATTTGCTTTTCTCCTCTTCAATATGTAGGTACACATATTGTTGTCTTTGCAGTGGGTGTCAGCCAAGGAAACACTATAATAGGTACAACTAGAAAAAAAATTCGAAATCGGTTAACTTTAAGCCAAGTTATGCGGTAACAAACAAAAAAAAAATACAGACGAATTGAGTACCTCCTCCTCTTTGAAGTCGGTCAAAAAAACCGCATCAAAATCCGTTGCGTAGTTTTAAAGATTTAAGCATACAAAGGGGCATAGGGACAGAAAAAGCGACTTTATTTTATACTATGTAGTGAAGAGCTCCCCAAAAGAAAATTATCTTTTATCTTTAATCTGAGGTGTCACTTTTCTTTTAATATTCTTTTTTATTATGTGCCTCACTTTGCCATTCTTGGACGCTGAGCTTCGACCGCGTTTATCATCATCGTAGACGATAGTTAACAAATATATTATCTCATGTATAATTTTGTTTGAAATTTTAAATTTTTAAATATTTGGTCAACAAATATTATCTTTTTAAAAGGGCTTGCTGAAAAAAGATATATGTAGATCAAATATCAATAGTCGTCTGGTAACTCTTTGTGTAAAACTTGTAGCCGTTATGTTCCAATGTGTTCAGAAATAGGTCGGCATAAGTGGCGATAATGTGGTGATAAATGCGATTGTTTTTAAAGCAGAAGTCATTGTTGTGACAGTATCGCGGGAGATTTAAAGCATCACGGCATATGGGCGTTACTTTGACGTAATATCGTGTGAGAGATATCGTTCATATATATATTGACGCGTCGGCCGCCCCCGCCGTATTTCGTCCACTACTTATCTAAGCTCCTTACCTTGGAGTTTCTCGCAATATTCAAGCGAATTGGACTGTATTAATTTAATTAGCATTCGTATCAGTGTTTCAGCGTTCGTCTAATATATAAGTTTATTAAAGTATTATCGTGCAAAATGTGTTGTTATAAGAATAATGGAATGTGTGCAATGTGTAGAGAGTATCAGATATCGCTTTTACAACGTAAGCTTTTATTAATTTAAAATTTAATATATCGAATGTTCACTGATTAATTTAGAAGAAGTAAGTAAGACTTACAAGGAAGTTTGGCACTCGGTGCTTTCTGTACTGGGTCAGGGGCCTGGCATGATAAGAAATAATGTTTTTTTTTTTACAATAGGTTCTTTACTGATTTTTTTTTATTAAATTGCTTTGTTTTGATCTGTTTTAAATTTTAATGTCTTTAGTATGAAAGTTTACTGTATTTGTTGGAATTTGAAATGCGTCTTACATTTGACGAGAAGGGCACCATGTTAAATATGGTTCAAATTTGTCCACAGATTTACTTAAAACTTTCCCCGTCACCGCTCCCAAGATCGAATCGTCCTCCATCCACCTGCACGACGACATCGGCAGCAGCTTCTACCCGCCGTCGCCGCCGGAAGTCAAGCCGAGCCGCGCGGAGCTCGCCAGCGACCTGCTGCAACAGCTAGACAACCAATGCAAGCAAGGTAACCCGCCCTATGCTCTTTGCTACGGCAACGACACCAACGAATGTCACGCGCTGCCTTTTGCGGTTTTCAGATGTCTGTCCTTTGAAAACACCCATAGGACCCTAGCCACTGTTTTATAATCGATTCCTAAAAAAAAAAATATCTACATTCGTAATAACTTCAAATTAATTACACATGGTAATCTTATTTATATTATACTTATTAAAACTAGGTACTGAAGATCATCTATGTATATCATCCACTTAAGTGTTTTATGGCTTATCAAAGACAATTATATTATAATTACACCGAAACTTAATGTTTTACAACCGGTTCAATCCGGTATATGTAATGTTCGATAGATAGATCATAAAGAGAAAAGCGCAGTTGGATAACTGTTGTATTTATTTGGTCGCCACTTTGTAACCACGTGTATATACACGTGGTTACAATTCACTTATAGGGCATTCATGGCTTAAATTAAATAGCTCAATTGTTCGTTGGGACGTGGCGCCGCGGCCTAATGGTGTGCGTGTCTGTTCGTTGCATACACTTGCCATATGCTCGAATCGGTTGCGACCAATAACTAGACCATTTTTTAATTTACACATTGCATTTATTTCGCGCAATGTTTTTTCGATAACTCCATACATAGAGGTAGAAAGATGTACCTGTATTTAGGGTAATTGTAAGCATTTATACTTAATTGTAATTTGTACTTAGTTACCGCACGGAATCTCTATTCTCTAGCAAAAATTCGCCGTGACCGACGCCGGTCACTACGACAAAACAAACGAAGCAGTCGTCCCTTTGAAACAAATAACACCACTGAAATTTGCTCTCATTTTTTTTTCTACTCGCTTCTATTTTTATTGCATAGAATTATAATACGAAACTAAAAACGATTGTAATTTATAAATTAGACATTAGTTGAAAGGCAAATATCTCGGCATACGGATATATTTTAGAATTTAATTTCAGAGTAAAACAATTCCCCTTTCCCTATACCGTGAAAATTTCCTGCTATCTTTGGATATCTAAATTCATGAATATACTACATTCTTACTTATTGCCATTATGAAATTCTGAATTGCAACGCGTGCGAAGCCGGGGATAAAATCTAGTTATAGATTCCTTAAATTCTAGTTATAGATTCCCTAAATCTAGTTATACCTTCCTCTTGAATCACTATCTATTAAAAAAAGCCGCATCAAAATCCGTTGCGTAGTTTTAAACATCTACGAATACTTTGTTTTATACTATGCATGTAAAGATTGCCGGCCCGCTCCATCCTCTTTTGGTCGCATTGAAGTAAAGGTCATGAATAAAAATTATTTCATGTCTTATTCTTATTTCTTGTAAATTACATTTAATTAGGTATTAATTTCGTAATTGAATTTACTTTTTATTCTGAGAGAGACAGAGGTTGGCGTTCAACAATGGTACAAAGAACCAGAGACCGTGGGTGCTGGGTTTAAATTTTATGGGTTTTTAATCTTTCTCCACGCCAAATTTCCACAAAATAGGTGGCCAGCGGTTTCTGACGCGGGCAACTGGCAACCCGTTTGTTGCAGTCGCTGTAGCATGTTTCGTCGACAGGCTCTAACTGCATCCAACAGGATTTCACGATTGTTTCCTATCGATACCACCCGGGACCGACTACTTATCGAGATGTGTGACGAAGCACGAAAATACTCGCGAAAATTAATTTACTATATAATTGGCAAGGTCGTATGATTGTGACACCTTTAAACACATAGTAACTTAGGTACAGTGTGCATTTAATTTGCGCGATAATCCATTTTAGGAGTAATGTCAGACCAGCTTAATCCATTTGACTCGGTACAAAAACGCGCGGTCCGAATCGTCAACGACCCAAGGATCACCGATAGGCTGGAACACCT
>DWQT01002702.1:0-13659 GCA_018244895.1 Myscelus amystis hages | reverse complement strand
GCGAGTGCGTGCGCGCCGCGCTGCACGCCGCCGCGCACACGCGCCACGCGCCGCCCGATACCGCGCACCAGGTACCGCGCACGCGCCCAATTCTAATATCATTGTTTTATTTATACACTAGCTTTTGCGCGCGGCTTCGCGCGCTTTAAATTCGCAGTAAAACAATACCGCTTTCCCTATACAGTGAAATTTTCTATTCTTATCCTATCCTATGCTTGGTATATCTAAATTCATATACTACACTTTTGCTTATTCTCACTATGAAATTCTGAATAGCAACGCGTGCGAAGCCACGCGCAAAAGCTAGTATAGCCTTTAGCGTTCCTCGATAAATGAGCTATCTAACACTGAAAGAATTTTTCAAATCGGACCAATATTTTGTTGAGATTAGCGCATTTAAACAATCAAACAAACTCTTCAGCTTTATATATTAGTATAGATAAGGTACATACACTTAATAAAAGTCATGTTTCCATGACTTTCCATCACCATCACAGAATGTGTTTATTGGTAGTACAGTGTCGGACGTACATATCTGTATATCACATAACTTTAGGGTTACACAGAATAAAATATTTTGTCCGTACCTACGTAATTCTTATACATAACAATGGTAATATCTGATTTACACAGAATAATGTTTAGTCTTAGTCCTCGATTGATTCCTCAAGTCGTCTTCACCCACCATACAATCAGATACACTTGGAAACATCAGAGAGTTTGTATTGTGTATGACTGAAAAGTTTCAATAAGGACTCATAATTGAATCACTTCATCATTTTATGTAAAATTGTCTAGAGTTATTCTTTGGTTTTGAAACTGGAGATATATATATATATATGAATATACATATATTCTCCAGTTTTATAACCTGCCACAAGATTTCACCGTCACCCAGGGTCAACTGGAAGACAATGCCACTAGGCATTAGGTTTACCCTTTGTAACCCCTAGTTTTAGGTTTACATATATTTAAATAAATAAAAATAAATAAATATGTTACTTCGTATGTTACAACAGTACAAACACGATATAAAAGATCCTGTAGGAACATTACCGACAACAAAAAGACTGTTCTGATGGGTCTGGTAATATTTATTTATTTATTTATTTATTAGCTACGTCAACAAGGTACACACTAACACAGGCACTTACAGAGATTGTACTTAATATTAAATCAAGTGCCCCCTCAATTGCAGGCGTAGACAACATGCAAAGGGGACAACAGCAAACAGTAATACAATAATTATTGAGCATTTTCTGCGAAATACAATGTTCAAAAATCCGTTCACAATGGCATTTGATATTAAATTAGAATAGCTTCAATTAAGTGTAAATATAAATAAATCCTATAGTTTGTCTGTCCGTTCGTTCCCAGAACGCGAAGCGAGCGGTGCTGGCCTCAAAGAGCAAGCGGCCGCCGCCGCCCGTGCACAACACACCAAATAACAAGAGTGAGTATCGTTAGTGTCTCTGCTCTATAGCTCTGCTGGCTAGGGACACTCGATAGACACACCGGAGACATTAACTATGAAATCCATCGAAAGACTGCGATTGATTCTAACAATAGTGCAAATTTGAATGGTTATTGTGTTTACTAGTTGTCTAGTTGCCTACGGGCCTTAATTTGCAATCACATAGCTGTCTCGAAGGGTAACAATGAACATTATTATTATGTTTGGCCGAAGTCTTTAATTTCAAATATGAAATGTCACTCGCTGTAAAATTTGAGATGAACCTTTGGGGTCAATACTATTGTATGTATCTGACTTTTACAGATATAAGACTGAAAAAGGGTATGAAGACGGCCAAACAACGCCTCGGCAAGATCCTGAAAATACACAAAATGATATATTAAAATAAGATCTAGTGTAACATAGAATTATGTATTGTATATCTCGTAGCGACGTGGGCGTACGTCCGTACGGACGGACACTCGGATGTATATTATACGTATGCGTGTAGAGGACCAATAAGCGTTGACGTGGTCGTTATAATGATGTACGATAATTTATTTTTCCACTTTATAAATTACTTTTGTACAGTTTCAATGTGCTTGACTTATCAGAACGCAAAACTGTATGGACTTCATATATTTTTTATTGAATTTTTTTTAGTTTCAATGTCACTGCTCCACTCGGTTTTTCCGGATATTATTTATGCATATAACCTTACTAGCTGACCCGGCAAATTATAATGAAACCCCCCACGGCACCCCTTACGGGTGGAATATCATAAAATCCGTTCTCAGCTGAAACATGCCTCAACCTCTACATGCTGAAAGGAATATTCCTACTAAAGTCTCTATGTGTTCTGGTTCCAAAGATATCGAAATGCCTTAGATAAGTTTTTTGGCTTTATTTTACACAATAATACCAATGGACCTAATATAATGTGGTCGACCTAAGAATAGGAATATCAACGAAGAACTGTCAGCTGACTTCTGTAATTTTTCTCATTCATCTGTTTTTTTATTTTTTCTGCATTATTAATTTTTATTAACATAGAGTTTAAGAAATATTGTGTTTAAAGTTTTTTTATACATTTTTCTCTTAATCCAAAAAGACGCACTTTTGTATTTCACAGAATGTAGGCATCATATGACTAAGGGCATACAGTGCTTGTGATTTGATACTATGATTTTTAAATTGGAATTTAAAAAAGAATACTCATTTTTCAATGTGGCTAAAAGATTTTTTTAAATATCCGATGAATCCTACCTAGCCGCTTTATGCCCGCTAAAAGTATCGTCTCTACTCTTAATTGGGGTGTATTGTATTAAACATATTCATAAATGACATATTTTCAACTCCTGCTAGACGGCGACACAGTAAAATTTTCGTTCTGATAAGTTATTTACATTACATCACGTATTTAGTCTGTATATTGAGAACAAAATTTGATTTATTGTCTTTAAACAAATGAATATGGATTATAAAAAAGTCGGCTCATAATACGATCCGGCTCGAAGGACCATTTCATAGATTTATATATAACGAAATATGTAGGGAAATCGTGTAATAAACTAATTTTGTTCTTAATGGAGCAACATGCATCCACACTGAATACAATAAAGCCCAATTTGTGTTACATTGATGGCGTTTGCAGGCAAATTTAACCTTTATTGTCGCGAGTAGACATTCACCACCGGACTGTGATACTGTTCCATTGCCTTTCTTATTGGTACACATCTCAACATATTATGATAAATGTGCTTGAATACAACATACATATGCTTTGATGACGAATGATTTGAAAATTTTGTCACTGCAGTAGGTATGTATACTTACATTTTACATGTAACATATAAAGATGTCAATATTTCGACTCAGTTGCATGGCTTGTGGCCACAGGGGATCTGCGCTTACATATAAAAACCGTTACAGGCTTTAAAGTTAACCAAAACCGGTTCGCTGCCAAAACCAAAATCACCAACAACTCTCCATTAATGAAATCCATGGTATTTCAATTGTGAATTGAAAATTTTAAAAAATATTTCACTTTCTCCGTATCACAACTTGTTAATCTTTACAAAACTCCACATTCTGCTGTTAACTCTTCTACTGTTAGTGCATTGTCAATGATGCATTCACTGTATTCAATGTAATTTGGCATGGAAATTAGATTTTACATAACTTTTTCGACCGTTTCAGAGTGTTATATGTTAGCTGTGCACCAATAGATAAGACAATGTATCACCATGTTGACATTATATCCATATTCCACTGTATACCTTGTATTTCGGACGAGATCTGATTTATACAATAATTCTCTATTATTGCTATAAGTGTATTTCGCGTATTTTAATTTGACAGACGCTTTGCTTGCATACTGGTGATCCTTCATTTGTTTTTCGAAAATCTCTCAAGATTTTTGTTGGTGACGCAGTGACAATTTTATGAAAAAACATCTATATATCACATAGCCTTTTCCTAGACTTTTCTGAGTGCACGCGCCTCCCCTTACAGCCTTAAAGAATTAAATTCATATCTATTTAAAATCGGTTCTGATCTGTCAAATTAAACTACCCAAATAATATTATAATTAATTATTAATCGCTAATTTGTATTTTTTTTGTTCAAATTTTGACTCATTCTTTTTCTAATGTGTACGTTGTGTTATTAAAAATTGATTTGAAAATATTAAAAAAAAGACAATTGTATTTTCGTAAAATAAAAAAAGTGAAATCACCACCGAACACATAATATTAACATATAGTATAAATTTTCTAGGCACTAGGTTACATATAGTATACATATATGAAATTATTGATGTTGTTCATGTTTTGAGTTTTCGTAAAATGTTTATACTCCCTTTAAATTGTTGTATTATATTTCTTTTTTTTAAACGTCTGTTTGTGACGGTAACAAAAACGGACTTATACAATAAAAATTAATCACATTTAAAAAAAAAACACTTTTTTTAATAACGACAATCGATTCTCTGCATCTGATTCCACGCCAATTGAAATGGGTAGAATATGCGCCAGCCAGCCCACAGTTTGAAACCTGTGCCCAACAGTGGGATGTAGTTCTTAATCGACTGGACATCTTCAGTATCGATTACCAATCGATATGCGAGCTTAAAATCGATATCTCGCTTACGATTCGGTCCCATGTGAGAAATTCGTGCTTATCTATATAGTGATAAATGTTGAGAAAGCACATCACTGTAAGGATAGGTCTGACTTTATTTACAGATTATAATTGCTATGTCTAATAGGTCGAAAAAAAAGGTATTTTTGTATATTAGCAAGCAACCCTTGAAGTATGTTTTTGAATAGGAACAGGAAACTCACAAGAAGAGACTCATATGTCACAAGAAGAGCTATTTCGTTTGCCGCTTCACCGTTAGCTTACGAGTGGTTTTGAATACTTAACTAACAATATTTTTTTTTTAATTTAAATGAATCTGACATCAGTTCGGGTAAATTCTGTCAATAAACACACACGCTTTGACACACGGCTTGGTTTGTGTTTCGTTATATACTAAGTGATAGTAACGTGTAAAATTCTTTTCTGCTGTTATATATTTTTTTTGTTGATTTTTGCAAATAAAATTACCTAGCGATAGATGAGAGAGGTTTTTTGATACCCAATCAATGTTTCAATGTCACTTTACACAAAGGAGTCAGACATATATTATCTCGCCTCTTGGCTTAGTGGTGAGAGACACCAGAGCCTTAGGTTCGATTCTCAACCGGGACAGACATTTGTGGGAAGAGCACATCTTTATGTTTAACTGTTCAATTACCATAATACAAGCATTTAATCGCTTAATTCGGAATCCGTTTTTGGAATTGTCCCTATTATTGTTATCGTTTTTATTATTTTGAAATTACATATCTTTGCAAGTCGTTTTCAATCTGCAAGCGCATCTGAGCCATCAGCGCTCATATATACCTATATACGTACGATCCTACTTCCTACAGGGGTAGGTAGAGTCCTTAGCATTTCCTGCTACAGACCTGAAAAATGTCTGCTCTCATAGATCTTATATTTTCTTCTATTAAGAGCACTCTACTTAGAATCACGGTATATAAAAAATAATAATAAAATTCCCAACAATACTAGTTCGAATGTAGATTATATAAGCAGGTGTAGATGAAAAATGCGTCTGTCACAATTGAATAGCTCTTTTGTCTTTCTCACCAGTAAACAGGGTGTAACTAAATATTGCATATGAAGAATAGCGAATTAAGCGTTTGATAAGTAATTTTTCATGCGGATATAAATAATTTCTGTAAAATGTAAAACTACCCACATTTTTACACGTATACCGTTCACACGGGTAACGATATTTTTAATTCTAAATTCTATGTTTTAGAGTATAGATGTATGTTTAGCATTAGACTTTTTTTGTTTACGCAACATTAGCAGCGTTGAGAAGGTAACTAAATAATGTCAAAATATTGCAAAAAGTCACAATTGAGTTAGAGTTGTCCAAATATTCGTTCTAAAACTCACCTAAAACCTTTGTACTTTTCTAATTATATCCAATGGCATATCCAAGAATGTGGTAAAAAAATTAAATTGACGCTCTCCTCGTCGCACTCAGAATGACTACATAAGCATATCTCGGTTATAAATTAAAATGTCTACGTAAATATTATTACGCGCCAGCGTTTAAGGCCTTTTAAGCGCCTTTCTGTGTATTATTACGGATAACACACGGTTTAAATTAACGTAACATGACTAACCCAGTGAATTGTAGTGAGTATACACTGTGCGAGGCGGTTTGTATGCCTTGAGCGGCACATCGGGGTATATTAATGCCTCGATACGCTTGTTCCAAAATTGTCTACAAATTGTAAATCTGGCGTCGCTGTTAATGTGTACAAGTGTTTGTGGAATCAATGTGTATTATATAAACGGATATTTGATATAAAGTGTACATTGTAAGACACTTTTGTTGTTGTGTCCAGGTAAACATTCTTAGTAAATATTACAATGTATAAGGCACTCAAAATAGTATATGTGTGTACATAACGATATAATTAACTGTGCTTTATATTTGTGAGCTTGAAATTTGTGAATATTGTTTATTACTTACACCAACAAAAAAACCTCAAGGCGTACAAATTTAAATATAAATGTGCATTGATGCCTCGTCATGTATGTATGCTCCTTTATAGTGTATATGTTTTTAATTGAAGCAGACTCTGATAATTTTTGGTAAATACTCTATTAAGAAGTGCAGTGATAAATGGTAACAATAAAAGAATTGATAAAATATATATTTAACAATATAACCAAGAGTATTTAGCAGACCTGTGAGAATACGGAACCTAAATGTTGACTTTTTTGAGTAACTGTAAATTTTGTTATATTGCATTTCAATTTCAACTCATAATATCCTTATGAACAGACATCTATCTTACATCTGATGACAAAAGCTACTATGTGAGTACGCTTGGTTGGTGCTCAGTTTTATGACCACTAAAGACACTGCCTCTTGTATTGTATAAATTATAATCGATCAGCAGAAAATATTCTCAATAAACACTCCCTGACGACCATCATGTATAAACGTAGCTATATAATCCCTAATTAGACCCTATACTGTGGTAACCAGTCTCGAATGACATTGAACCAATACACTTAAATCTGAGTTAAGAATGAAATTGGGAGACTCTGTGTAAGGTACTTATTTGCTAAATGATGTCTTTAGTATTTTTATCTCTTAACTACCAGTAATTTTTCGCAGGTCTGCATGACATGTATACTTTTATAGTTTTAATACTTTATACATCGCAAATATAGCTGTTATATATGTATTATAATATGGAATATTAATTTAGATTTACCAATTCACGCTATTTATTCTTGTATGTTGTAATGCGACGATAAAGAAATAGATTGACGTTATTTTTGTCTCTGGTACGTTGATGTTTTTTACTCACTGTTTATTGTTTATGGAATGATGTCTGTAATGGATTATAATTGCACGGTACGCAAATATTGCAGTCGCTTTTGTGATCGCATCGATACGATATTAATGTTAATGTTCTTCAACCAGAAACAAGGGTTGCCAACGTTACACATCACCCCCATTCTAAAGACCAATAGCGTCGAAAACAGACTGCTTAGCGCACGCCAAAAAGTAGGGTAGTTACACAATTATGAATTCTGCGGCTACCCTACTTTTTATCTATGCTTAAATTTACAATAAGTTGTATATAAGAAAACTAGCATTACAATGTACAGAGTAATTAAATTGAAAATTGTGAACACAGTATATAATATAAAATAAAATACACACGTGCCTCAATCGAGTATCTATATAGTTGATGTAATGTCTATGTGATATCTAGTAACCAAACTACCCAAAAGTCTGTCCCGTTGCTCGTTATGCATGCAAATTGAACAGGTCGAGAATAATAGCCGTCATAGGCAATGTGTAGTATTATAGCTATACGAGTTATTTTTCCCTCTATTTTATTGTTTAGAAAATAGTTATTTAAATATCTGTATGCTATGAAACGAATGATATCATAATTAATCTATAAAATTGGCGGTTATTTTTATTAAATAAGCTGTCAGAGTGACAGCTGTCAGATTTTGACAAGCGGCCATTTTGTTTGCATATACAACGAGCAGCGCGCACAGGACTCGCAGGAGGTCATTGTCAGCATTATTATCGTTTTATAAGCGTGCATGTAAGTGTAAATGTTCTTATATGGCTGTATGTTGTGAGAGAACAGAGTTTTCTAGACGTAAAATGTGTTTCATTTTTAATACCATCCCTAGAAACCGCCTTTATTATTATCATTATATTGTAGGCTTTACTTTGCAACATCGCATGGGTAAAAATTGTGCCAATTTTCATCCCATTAATTAGAAGAAACACATCATTTTACTGAACATGATGTTATAAATATTTAGCCAATGAAACAATTTATTTGTATATTTTTTTAATGTTTTATTGTCAATACCCAAGTGTATCACATGTTTACATCACAATATCTTCACTTATTATATACAGGCACATATATTAGATATAAATTAAATAATCTTACAATAAAAAAGTATTTATTCAGGCTTAAACTGAAACGTGCAAAATCAGCTCGACGCAATAATAATAAAAGCGTTTGTGATAGTTAACGAGTGTCTTACAAAATAACTAATTAGCACCTACAGTTCGTGACAAATAAATTATTCCTTCAAAATATACAAACAATTATTTAATTAGAGTAGTAAACATATTTACATTGTTTTGTCATTTATCTGTTTACACAACGGGGCTGCTACACCGTCTGTCAGCGTTATGTAATTTCATGGACGTTAAGGACTGCGTCGACATCAGCTCGGCCGGCGACAGCGGTCTCCCTCTAAATTCATCTTCTATCTCCTGCAACGTCCTGTCCTTAGTCTCCGGGAGGAACCACCACGCTATCATAACGCAGTAGCCAACAACGATCGCGTACAGGACATAGGCGCCGTGAATACCGAAGTTTTTGAATAGGAACGGCACGGTTTTCACGGTGATGAACAAGTTGGACGAGAGGAACAGGACGCTCAAGCCGCCCGCGAGGCTTCGGTACTCGAGCGGGAACACCTCGCCCGCGATGATGAAGGGCAGCGGGACGGTCCCCGTGGCTATCGAGAACATGTGTATGTGGATCAAGGCAATGCCTATAAAGGGATGGTCGAAAGGCAACATGTGGTTGACCTTCGCGTAGCTGTAACCCGCCGTCGCGAGGAAAGCGAACAGATTGATCGCTACGGTGCCGAACAGCATCGTCCGCCGTTTCACTTTCTTGATAACGTACACCGCCATTGAATTGGAGATGATTCTTTGCGTGTCCAAAGTGATCACCAGTAGAGAGATGTTGGCATCAGAGCCGATGATGTGATGGAAAATGTCTAAAGTGTAGGCCGCCAGAATGTTCGCCCCCGCCCATTGCCCAAGCGTGTAGATGTGAATCATGATAAAGATCGGCTTGTAGAACTCCCTCTTCTTGATCGTGACCGCGAAGTAAGCCAGGTTCGCTTTTATTTTTTTTGAGAAGGAATCCGATAAGTTTGCCTCCTTTTTGGATTCTCTGACGAGCATGCTAGTTTCGATCATTCGCTGCAGCTCGTCTTCCTCCCCGTCGCCACGAAGCCATCTAAACACTCTCTCGCTCTCCTCATACCTGCCCTGATCGGCCAGCCAACTCGGTGACTCTGGAGAGTATATGACAATCAGTAAATCGGCAAACATGATGAACGCTATGACCAATGCGGTGTTTTGCCACGGCAGGTACGAGCCCAGCGTGTGGACAGTCAGGACACCGGTGGCTATGGTGAGCGATATAGTTGTGAGAAAAGCACCCCGGTTGTTCGGACTGGTATACTCTCCAATAAGCACGGGCCCCAACGAAGCGCTCATCCCCATGGCAATTCCCTGGAGAAATCGCGCAATCATCAGCGTGATGATATTGGTGGCCATGATAATGCAGAACCATCCGACTATCATTGGTACGAGGCTGCAAATATTGGCTGTCCGTCTGCCGTATTTGGCCATTATGGTGGGGACGATGAAGTTGCCCGCCACCAGAGCGAAACCCAGGATCGAGGCTGCAACAAAGAAAGGTTGAACTTTGAATTTCCATAGTTAAATTTAGGTTACTTAGAAATCCGATTGACTATTTATTAATATCAGGAATGGAACAGTAATTAGTTTAATTAGTACCTACAAGTAGACTCCAATTATTGTATCCTTTCTATTCAATATTTATCTCATACGTGATATTGGGTATTCCTCAGGACTGAGGTACTTTTCTCTATTCTCCATTTCTATTTTCATCAAAGTAAGGTAACAAGTCCGATGATTAAACAATGGTATCACCTATCCAAGACCCCGAAGAATCATCAATGGGTATGATGGAGTCCGGCTTTCGTAGCTGAGGCAGCAGGATGGCGGCAAAACCCATCACCAGGCCGTGCGCCGACATGTTGAGAGACACGCCGAGCGTCACGAAACACTGGAAAATGTTCAAATTCAAATAAAGACTTCGCAATTGCAGTAGTTTAAATATGATAAGATGGTAGAACCTTATGTTGTTCGACTCCGGCGGCACCACCGCCACACACCTATTTCTGCCTTATAACAGGAGTGTTTAACACTGCTGTGTATCTGGTTTGAAGGGTGTGGTAAGGGAGACATATTTTTCGGGGCATTCCGGTTTATTCCTCAGGGGTAACGGCACATCTGTGGTCGATTTGAGATAAGCATCTTATCTGGGGTTGATTACAAATGTTCGTGGACGGCAGTAGCCACTTACCATCAGGTGGACTGCATGCTCGTCTGCTACTACCATATAATAAAAAAAAATAACAGGAGCAAAGATATGAAAAATAGTTTTAAATTTTATGTACACGCAATGTAATAGCATTTACATTAGGTACAACAATACTGCCCAATTCTTTCTTGAACAACCCAAGCCATTACGGACTCGAAGTTAATCGACCAGTCATGCATATTTAATGTTCATATAATGTAAGCTCTGTATAATTTTCAGTGCTGAAATTCTAAACACTAAAACGACTTATAGCAGAACAATTTGAATAGAAAAATCGAAGAAAAGTGGTAGCTATACACGTTAAATTCGTGCAAGGTCGTGTCACACCAGTATCGCGAGATTATCATTTTGTTTCATGTCGTTATTTGAATAAAACCTTGGAATCGATATGTTATCAGATGGCAATCGATAGCTGAGTATTGCCTTTATCATATTATTATATGACAAGCAGAATATTACCTACTTAACGATATTATCAATGTTATCTCCGAGATGACAACGTAACTCCACGTTGGTCTGTTAGAGAGGAAGTAGGTCCAGCGTCCGAAGATGTGGTTGGAGATCGCAAACTATGTACAAACTTAAGCCACAGACTTAACTTACTTACTACAAACTTAACCGCAAATAAACTTAACTACAAACACGGTCTACAAACACTGCAAGCACGGTCAGTACTTGCATGATTGACCGTTAGTGGCATATTTTCACGGGCGTTGCCATGATTCGGAGGGCACGACATGCAGTTGGTCCCGGTTTTTAAAGTTACTATCTAACGATTTAACCACGTCGGACACCGTCAAGGTGGGTTGACCATTAAATCACATATCCAGGCCTCTCACAATTCCAGGAGAGATCTGTGATAATGATAAGTAAAAAGGATTACCATGCATAAAAAGGGGAACCATGCAGCCTTATGCCGCTTCCGCTACTGTTTGTTAAAGTAAAGTCACATCTTGGGTTCATCATTACACAGATGGTTGGACTGTAGTTAGTTTAATACCATTTAAAAAGAGATCTCCTTAAACGATTTAGTACGTTAAATTCGATTTTTAAGCAAATGTCAGCGGGCTGGTTTTGATTGACACATGATAAGCTGTCACGCGCGTTTATTATCTGAAAACCATAACTATTGCAACATGGCAAAAAAATCTTATTTTTAAATCAAGACTATATTTTTGTCGGTTTTTTCTTCCAGTTTTCCATAGCCTGAAGTTATAAAACCGATAAATGATAGTTCTAAAATTGTAATTCAGTAGGTGTTTGTCTTAAACGTTACAATAAATAAAACAACTTCATCATGAATTTGGGAAACCCGGAAAACACGAGCCCGCAAAAGGGAGATAAATAAAATGATTATAAAATGGCACCAACGTGCAAGTTAATCGTAGATAACATTCACATATATTATCTGTGACTTGTGAAATTACATAACTCAGCACCAGTAAATAGCCTTAATCGAAATATATCTTAAGTCCATTTTTTTATCTTAGAAAGAAAAATAAATGTTATTGACCATGTATAGTAAAAACATTAGCTGCAATGGTATATAGCCTTGGTGCGAATAGAAAAAAAATCAGCATAAGACACGTTCAGGAAGTTTTGATTTTTAGTGAAAGATAGAATTATGGTCGTAACAACTAATTTCTTATCGGGTTCGAATCATCAAATTGATTGCGACAATATTTTAAGCGCCTATCATAGTCAAATGGAAATTAGATAATGTGTATGGATTAATATCCAATAATAATATAGCATACGATACTTACTCTAAGTAGATAATTTTAATTAAAATGTATAAGTAGATAATATCCGAAGAATAGTTATGTCAAAAAGTAAATATTTCGCGATTTTTTAGCCCTTTAATTAAGATCGGTACCGTCTTGCAGCGGGCACATAATATTGAAAACACATTCTCGATCCTTCAGCTAATGTTTTAAACGTCACTTGTGATTTATCAAGGACTACCGGCGTGCAGGTCGTTGACCTGTGCCTCGACCCGGATAAATGTGCTTAATTAACTAATGTTTCATGTACAACAAGCTGTCTCATGAAGATCAAAAGGAAATTGTCGAATCCTTAATAGAAATATGAATTATTATTAAGTTTAACTCACTGTTACAAGACTTCTTAGTTGTCATTCATAAAGAAACCTTAAGAATTATTTTCCTCCGAGGTCTAGTAACTATTACTATCGGATAATGCTCGCTAATATTTTATTTATTCCGCTATGAATTATTCAGTCAAGAAATTGCTCCCAATATGGTCACACATGAACCATTAAATGTATCTTGGCGTTTCTATTTCAAACCAGTAGGATACGGTTATAGACAACCGGATATTGCATTGAAAAAATGTAAAATGAACAATTTAAGGTCATATAAGGTACAGGATAAAATATAATGCTAGGTCGTTGGAATATGCTCGAAAGGAACCACAGATAAAATAGATATCACAATCTTATTTTGCCAAATCTTTTAAATAATAATAATTAGGATAATTCCAGAAAAGCCGATCTGATTTCATATTGGTTAGTTAAGTGCCTGGGTTATGGTAACCGGACAGCTAACTAACAAGTTATATTATACGTATATACAAAATACAAATGTTCTCATAATTCAAATGTTGAACGGGAATCGAACCCACGAAATATGCAAATATCCATTTTGATATACCCTGACGTTGTGACACATAGTCGACCGTATAATAAGTTCGATGCGGGAACGACCTTAACGCATTTGGGAGTTGTAAATAATTGATATCGACATTAAAACTGCAATAAAAACTTCGCTCACAGTTGTAAATACAAGACGATAAAGTATATTACGCAAGTTGGAGTTATTTCAACCTTAGATATCCATTATTATAAAGCTTAGA
>DWQT01002701.1:0-13660 GCA_018244895.1 Myscelus amystis hages | reverse complement strand
TTCCTTTCGGCGAGTAGAGGTCAGATAAGAACGGATTTTATGAAATTCTGCGGGTAAGGCGGGCTGCGGGGGTGTTAATTATAATTTATATAGCAAAACAACGTTTGCCGGGTCAGCTAGTATATTATATAATAAATATCTGGATAAATACAATATTCGCATGGTGAGTCTCCAGTAAAGTAAAAACAATGTTTCATCATAACGTTGTTGGTACGCAGCACAGATACCATACGTAGCCGTATATGACATCATATAGGAAGTGGGTCTCAATCACGCATGGGCTTAATTAGATTTTAATGAGGGAGCCGTTCTCTGGGCGTTTACGAGGTGTATGTTTAAGTATTAGAAGTACAAGATGCAACTTTCAATGAATTAGAATGCACGAGATGTTCTATTGACCTATTACGTCCACAGCCGATTTCCGCACAATGAGCACTAGGAAGCCGCAAATACCGCGCTACGTACGCACCGTTCGTGCAATGAATCGCTCGGAATAACTGTGTTTATTGTTCATAAATTGCTGTAGTTTTGTTTGTAACGTTACATGATTTAAGCAGATCTAATGTTTAATCGTTACCAACATAGGGAAATAAAACACTCAGTTACAATACGTTGTTGAATACACAAAACATGTGATCTTAACACATTCTTAATCAACGTGTATGATGTGTCCCTCTGTGTTCTCCTGGGAGTAACGATTTGAACTAATCTGCTCAAGATTCATGATTCCTAATATGTACAACACTAACAATGCATATAGGCCAGGATTTTATGATTTATTTGGTATAAGTACCTACCTATATTTACATCCAAAGCATAATAAGTACCTAAGTAATGATAACTCATAGAGATGAGTCAATTGTGAAATCATTATCGCTTCTTAAGGATCCAGTAGCCATGTTTAACTGAAGATATAAAAAGTTCCGTAGTCCTATTAGCTGCTTAAACGATTGAGGGTCCCTATGCTAGAGGAGTCCCAAATAAGTAATGAACTAAATAATGTGTAGTGAATTGCACTGGTTAAATATTGCCCTGAAATAGTCAAATGAGAAGCATGCAATACTCATTCATAAGTAGTTTGTGTACTGAAGTTAAGTACACAGGAATAATGTTTTTTTTCTGTGCTATAGGCATTGAATTTCAAGAGGAGATAATTTACTAATAATATTTAAAGGTGTACCTACTTAATACAAAAAGGCTTAAAAACCTAAGCAAGACGTTAAAACAAAGTAAGAATTAAGCGTTAATTTACCTTCGTATTTGCGTGTCGTAACAGCGGCGATTTACCGCGTTTGTTACATAACGTGTACAGCGCATCGGATTGGGTCAGTATGCAAGTCGTTATTACTCAGTAGATACGAGTACATAACTGCAGTCCCACTACACCCGGTATTTCAAAAATTTTATTATTGAAAATATTTTTAAGCTGTGCAAGCTACTTAAATTATTTTAGATACAAACCTATTTTTCATATGTAATTACATTAAGGTAGTAGGATTTGTGAACAAGTAAGTTATTATTCACAAATCGTGTTTCCGAGGTTCATGAAATTAAAAATATACTATTACCTTAATATAACTATGTGCAATAGGTACCTAACCTATTTATTTCTAGAGAAATTCATTATGAATGAGTTACGCTTGGTGAAAACTCGGTGAAAACACACATTTATTCGCTAAGTCGTTTTTAAATGCCGCATTATTAAGAGAAAATTCTATGGTACTATACTACAGAAGTATTATAAAAATGACTAGATATGTACGTACGTAGAACTGTTTAATTTTCATGTAGTAGTAGTAATAAAATAACGGTAATTTTGATGACGTCCCCTTATGCACTATGTGGCACCAAAACGTGTGCTTAAATACGAAAGCTGTGTTGATGGCCGTACCGGAATCTTATTTATAGCATTATTTTCTATTATTTTAAAACTATATCTATCATGTATTTCGTAGCTCCAAATCTAATCAAATAGGGTTCAAATGAAATATAAATAAGACTAACAAGACTAATGAGGCACATCGGTCCTCGCATTAATCACTAGAAACGAATTTTATTTGTCCTACTTAATCATTACTGACAATCTTCTTCTGATACCAAACTATATAGGTACTTATAAATATGTACAATTGATTATTACATTGATTTGAGAATACCTGTTTGTTAACATAACTTTCTTTAAATTGTTGTTATTCCTTTGCAACATAAGTAATAAGTCATAACGATTACCTCCAAAAATGACTAGCTTCATTTTTACAGAGTTGCTCATGTCTACCTGCCAATCCTAAAAAGCTCCCAAAAAGATTTAAATATTGAAATTTATCTAACGAACTACATGATAATTAAACACAAAATTAATAGTAATAAATATATAAATAAATATAGTAATAGACGATATTACTTCTAGTAATAAGCTAATAAGTTACTTATTCTAAAAATTCGCACTTACCTAGTTCCTACTTGTTATGCTACTCGTACATACGTTTGGGAGTTCATACAATACTTGTACTTGGGATATAATAAATTGAAAATGATTCCGTATGGCCTTGGAATTATCGAAAGTAATATTTCGTTATGTTACCTGTTGTGTGTCAATTATAAACCAAGTTTGAAATAATAAGATAAAAAAAGAATAAGTTTTCTGTACGTGATTCTCTCTGTAACTCATTCCAATTCTTTTTCGACTATGTCATACTCGTATCTTTTCCATAGTAAATACATTAGGTATAGTCGTACCAAAAACTAAGAGTTGCAGAGCACATCTGGCCGTTTGGAGAGACAGAAACAGAGCGTAACATTAAATTGTAGATGCCAACCTTGACACGAAGAAACCAGAATCAAGCTATATCAAAGATCTTAGCCGTATTTGATAGTAGCCCAATATAAGTAAATAATATGTAAGTTTAGTAATAATTGGCACAATTCCACCCGTGGCTATCCGATTCCAAATTACATACTTAATTCAATGCCAATATTATGGTTAATGGACAGCTGATAAACACACATATCTCTCTCCCTTTCTTTCTTTCTTTCTTTCTTTCTTTCTCACATACAGACACAACAAAAATATTGTGTTCATCAAAGAAATATTTTTCTTGAGTAGGAATTGGAGAACCCCAATTTACTATATGGTTTACCATCATGTTCTCTAACGCATTAAGCAAGAGGCTATTTAAGTAGCTAGGTTTAGAATACCGTAACATTTCTAGGCAACATAACCAAAGTCTGTAATGTCCGGCAACAGCGTCTGGTCGGTCTGGGCCGCGACGCTGACGAGCAGCGGCGCTGGTCGAGCGAGGCAGTTCTCGCAGAACTTTCCCGCGCCGTGCACGCTCGCAGCTGCTAGCTTAGTTCAACCGTACCTAAATACGTGGTTCAGTTGTAGCAATATTACTATTCAGTGTGATATTACGTTGAGTCGATCAATAGGACGGCTTCAATTTTAATGTGACGAGCATTTCGTGTTTGTGGTTTTGCGAGCAACTGTTTAATTTCCAAAAGACGGCAAAGCGGAAGGCTCGGAGCATTCACCTGCGATCAGCTGATTTAATGTCTTGGTGAGATATATAACATAGCATATTTTTTATCAATTCACGTATGAAATAAGCACAAAACATGGAAATGGAATCTACGATGATAGATAGCTGTTTTATACATAAGTATTTAGTATTTATTTCGTCAAAATGCCGTTTTATGTAAGAAAACAACTAAACGCTTTCACAACTATAAAAATGTATGTTATTTATTTACTCAATATTTTAATTTTTGATAATTCAATGGTAATATTAATGTTGCTTTGAAAACCAGAATGAATAAGTATTTCTTGCAATTAAAACACTGAAGTAGCAGCAACAGTGTAACTTTAATATATTGCGACTATTTACATAGATAATGTTGCGTCCTACGAGTAGACGTTTCTATTTATTATCTGAAAAGATTACCAACGTTTTCTGCTTTTTAGTTCCTAAGTACCTATTCCGATAATTAAACTATCATTTCAGTCACTCAGTTAAGTATCGTTTGACTTTACATGTTATTGTCAATTTCTGAAATGTTATGGGTACACTGTAGATTGTATGGGTGCTATTACCAAAATATTAAGTATGCAGACAAATTTCAAACCAGAATAGAACATTACACCCTACTTTGCCGCGGCGTGTGAAATTCTTATTTACTATGTTTCACCAACAATAGATCTATGACAACAAATTATTACTATTTATAAGTACATCCACAATATTTTGATACTCAACACAACGTGTTGACATAACAGGACAAAGAACGTAACATAATATTTTCGAGTTAGTTACAATTACAAAATGCATTGTTTCTTACATCATTCATTGCCTATTGTTTTTCGAAACTCAAATAAAAATGTAAATTTTATAGGGTGAATTTGCGAAACGAAATGACTCTATTTGTATGCATTGCTGCAGTTCACATGCAGTATGTGTGCATGTGAGCCAGATTGGCATAATTTGAGGAAACGCTTCCGAGTTCATAACTAACAGACTTTATTTGTAACGTAACTACAGGCACGCCTCATTGCAACTGGAACTATTAGCCGATGTAACCATTAAAACTTACATTACGTTAACTTGCATTTCTATTCGGGGTTTAAATAATTATAGCCATATAACACAAATCTAAAAATGTACTTGCTTATGAAAAATAACACAAATCTAAAAAAATATCTCAGCCACAATATAGTCAATTAATAATAATTTTGAATGTTTAACTACATAATATGGACATCAATAAACGTCAAAAATATATAAATAAAGTCCTTTATGGAGAATTGATAATAAGTTTAGTAAGTGAATGTTAAAATTCCGCACCGCAAATGTGAAAAAAAATGTGGATTTCCTTCATTCATCTAAAACTACAACACATCAACACACCGACTCTACTGAACATTTAATTTAAATAGATTTATTCTATTAATTTAATGAATATAAATGTGACGACACAAAACAGTAAATTCATCGAGTACCCGCTACAAACCATTGTTTACATACAAACACAGTTCCACCGGCTACTTTCTTGAGAAACTTTTTACGCCTTTCTTCTACTGTCATCAAAATCGTGATAAGGTATCGTTTAGTACTGTCAGATCTGTCAGAGTATTTTATATTCACATAACGGTATGATTAACATCAACAGGAATTCATAGTCCGCGATGTAGCGTAGTCAACTAATAAAATAAAATAAAATCAGTCTTCGTGTCCTCGTGTAAATCATTTCTCTTGACTAGTTCGTTCGTTCAGTCTAACAAAATCATATTTTCAAGGGTCGATAGAAGTAATTACTTTGAATTTTTCATTAAATGTAATGTAGAGATTCAAAATTAAATTTAAGACTGTAACCATCACGTACTATAATCTATGGATAAGTCGTTTTTGTTGGCGTCCATATTAGAATTTTCACCCCTCCTCTGGTTCGTATTTGCTTGCGATCATAACAAGGCTTCCATACACCAATTGACAATTTACGTTTAAATAACCGATTAACGCATTACTATCATTAGCACTAGTACCACCAGTTATCATGGAGTATTTCAATATTACTTTAAAATGTTATTGTTATATATGTCATAAATTATTTTATATTTTTAACAATTCGTTTATATATTACATGAAAAAAATTTATAAGTATGCCAGCTCGTGCTTTCTGTAAATCATAATTTTGCATGTCTGTTTTTTAGATTATCTATATACGTAATGTAGATGTAAGTAGAAGTATGTAGATGTGGGTGTAATGTCATTTATAATTTACATAGTATTTCGAGCGTTTTAAAAATTCAAGGTAACTTAAAATGAGGAAAATTAATAATAATAATTACACGATTGTTTTCAAACTTTTCAATCTCAAATTAAAAAAGATCATAGGATCACACATAATTATAGACAATAGTTATAAACGTTTTTAATTATATGGCAACGTCTGTCACGTTGAAAATTTACAATTAATAATTTTTCTTATGTCCATAATTCTGATAGTAAATATCTAATGTACATAATTTACATAATTTAGATGTAACATAATTTAGATTTTACCATTCCTGAAGTTAACTACATCAATACTTAGTTATACTTGCAAGAGAACAGTCCTAGTTAATTAGCATAAAATTGAGATAATTAATATTTAATACCTATTTATTTTTTTACTTTGCTTATAAAATATTTTTGCAAATGCCCATGATATTTATATATAAAATGTAGATAGAGGCTCCAGAGTACTTCCTGTGCTATCACCATGTGCAATACTCGAACGCTAAAGATACATTAACGTTCGCTGCAATTCTCTAGGTATGAGCGATGACCATTTCAATATTTTGATTATTATCACGCTCAGCGTTACACAATATATATTGTCTGCGAGCCTTGGTCGTCCACTACGAAAGCCGAGCACGTGCTGTGCATTAAGCAAGGAACTCTATACCACATACTTGCAACACGCATCGCTTTCTAATCGCTCGAACCTTCGAAAATGTGGAAAACTGCAACATCGAGAATAGCCGTATTCGTGCAGAGAAACGCCTTACATAACAAATGCTTTACTTTTTATCAACTGGCTTGCGACCAGCATTGGTTGCGCCTGTTGTTTTTTTAGTTTTAAGCATAGCCTATTCGCTATAATCCTCTTGTATTAAAAACAAACCAACGTAAAATATTCTTGTTTTCGTCTCAAATAGATTTTTAATAAAAAAATATTCCAAAGATCGATCTTTAGAATCGGAAATCAGATTTGATTTTTAAAACTCCTTTACCATTGGCTTAATATTTCTTAGAGTATTATTAGCATCTATAATTTGTTATATAATATAAATAGCATTTAATTATAGTATGCGGCATCTGGGATACGTGAGGAACACGCTTATTTGTTTTTATTATTTTTAAGATACAAGTTAAATGTATTACTTGTTAATAATACTGAAACTTTCTCACGCATGCACCAATGCATTCCGGGGCGAAAACATCTATTCTCTCATCTTCCACCCACTGAATAGTGGTGGATGGTGAAACGTGCAATTTCAGTGTGAGGATGCAAATTTTTTGTGTCAATTGCGATTTAGACTAACTCTGACGCGATATAATGAGCGCTTTTAAGTTGGAAAATACACAATTACCGACAGTATTACCTACACGCTTAGGAGAACAATATAAAAGACTGTTTAACAAAAGCGAGCTGTCGGAAGACCAATATTTAATTTCACATGAAACAGAGAAGGAAGAAGTCTTTTTGTTCGTTTTGGGCGATTTTCTGTTTCTATTCCACAAAAACATACACTATACGATATAAAGTATAAGAAAAGATAGCACGATAACGTAAATAATACGATTGTCGATTACATCATAGCATCTCAACGTAATATTTGACCTACCTTTATTGTAATACTAATATAAATCCTCTGTAATCGTTGTAAAACTATATTTAAAACACGATACTATTTTGTTGGTTAAGACACAATCCATTACATTTTGCTGCATTCTACTTTTACAGCATTCACGGTGTTTGCTGATGCTAATCTTTGTAATATAAATACGACAATTGAAAACGGTTTTTGAAACAAATACACTGTAAATTTGATATTATACTGTCACTTGGTTCTTCCGGGTGTTTGATATTTTGAACCATGTCATCACTTTGGTTTTATGCAACAACAGCGCGTAGCAATAGCACTATACTACTGTATTGCAGGTTGCAACGTGCTGTGCACATGCGATACATTTTGCGATAAACCCAAGAGCTGTATCTTGTCGAAAGCCATAGTTTAACAATCCTTAAACAATGATTTAGGCATCAACTAATCAATAACAAATGTAATTTGTTAAATATCGTTGCTTAAATTTATGCTTCCGTTGCTTCCTTTTCAGCCAACATTGCTGAAAAAGAACATAATTCTACACAGAACATAAACAGTCAACTGTTGTAGGTACTGATTTTTTAAGTCATGTTATAGTTTACATGAAGATTTCCTAGCCATTTACCATTTAACGGCACTGATACTTTCGAAGATTAATAACTTAATGTTTTAATATTATTATGCTACTAATACTAATTATGTTATTTCGAACCTTAATAAGCTTTTAGCCAGCAAAAATACTATAAGGAGAAATAAATTATCTTACAAATTATACCTACTGAAAAGCGAATCAATTAGCGTCAATTAGCGAGCAATTCATCCTCCTTTATGATAAATAAGAATACTAAATAGCAAACGTAAAAATAAGTATATTATAATAATTGAATAATAATCAAAAACATATTTTTTTCATTTAACAAGTACCTTCTTCTGTTCCAAACTAGGTGTAAAATTCAGCACTTGTTATTAGCGATCTAATGGTTTAAATTGATTTATCTGGGCGTTGACCTTCTGTTTGAAATTGCGAGATGCACGCTATGGTATCTTTGGGGTGAAAAAGTGTTACGCACGCCAGGATTCCGGTTTATAATAGTTGATGACACGCCAGTGTCGTGCGCTTTTTCGCGAGGAACACAAACGTATTCCAATGTTGGGTGCAGTTTTTACTAATAATCTATGACACGATCGACGATAGTTGAGGAATATTTGTTCTAAAACTCTCGTAAAACATTTTTATACATCCATACGAAGTCATTAGCTATTCGTGTTAGCAGAAAATAAATAAAAATGTATTTTCTGTAAAATATGTATAACTGGGTTACGACACGCCAACGACACCTCCACTACTCAATACACTACAAAAGTCAATAAGCACGTGCTACTTGCTAAAAACTCAAGTTTTAAGAAAAATAAAATATATTTATTTATCTAGCGATAAATGCCAGTTCTGCACTTGAAATAGTATTCAACACGTACAGTACCAAGGTCAAATGTCGCACAGGAAGTAGTCTACCTGCGTATCTAATATGAGATCTTGTACAGCAATAATAATAAATTGTCCGTTCAAATCAGCCTTTATCAACTGTATCTTAAAAACTGCAATCACTTTTATAGACGGAATCAAATTCTCATAAAAGATAGAATCGCCGAAAGTTTATATAAAACATGCTTCATATTATTTGAAGGAAGGCTTATCTTAATTCAACGCTTCTAATCTGCATAAAAAGACATATTTTATTGAGAATTAATAGAAAAAAGAACTAATAATTATATTATTTGATATGATAATTTAATTTAAGAGTTTAAATGGCACACTTTCGCCAGGGTGCATTTAATCTTGTCAAAATTATCAGTGCATGGGCAGTTCCACTCGTTAACATATTCAACGACAGCGCCGTTACATTACTGCATGTTTGCGATATTCCAAAACAATACAATACCACAATAACGCATCTTCTGACATACAATCGGCTTTATTGATTAACATAAAATAAATATTTTGTCAAAACAACATAAAACATTAATTGATATCAATGTTTATCGATACGATAAAAGACAATAAAAGGGATCTCATGTTTAAATTAACGAAACGCATTATTATGCGTTGCTTAAGAGCTATTGCTCTTAGTTGTCATTTACACGTAGACGCATTCTGCATATTGATGATGACTTTGAGGGTAATGGTTAACTTACGTGTAATGCAGCAAGCGCCCTTCGGAATACGAACATACCCCTTTTATACACGCATATTATAAACATATTCAGTACAATATAATTTATATAATATACCCTGGCACCAGATATGCATATTTTATTATGTTCATCTATAACTTGTCTAAAAGAAGTCCAAAATATCAAGTGTAACGTCTGTAACTGTACTGTAACTGTAACCTGTATAAACAGACCTCGTACACTCTCCATCATCACAATTTTTGTAGCACTGCTACTCGTCCTTTTGATAGGTACCCCCGTATATCCAACTTTAACTTTACATGTTCTGTAATTTAACACTTATGCAAATGAAAGGTTGCTTTAACAATCTAGTACATACAAAGATATTGAAAACTTTTTGCTACTTTCAATTTTAAAAGAAGAAGTCAAATATGTGTGTTTTTAATATTGAAAATGTTGGGGTTATTGGAAATATTAATCCATTTAAATAATTCCCCATTGTACGTTACTACTATAATCCTATTGGCCTTGGAGAGGTGGACTCTATGTAAGTACTCCGATAGATTCGCAATACGCCGTTGTTATCCACCGCACTGTGGGAACAATATCTAATTAATTTTACTACTGCTTGTCCCTCCTCGAGTTGTCAACGGTTTGTTTGTTTCAATAAACTGTTACACACGTGACAAAAGTTCATACGCACGTGATCGTGTTAGTTCTTATACTGTTAATTGACAACTATTATTTAAAGTAACATTATCGCCCAAATCATCCCAAATTACATCTCATATCTTACGCACGACCATCACCGATTTGTTTTGTTACAAGAGACAACTGACACAGCAATTTATCTTGGAGTTGCATTGAATAATACAAGACCCAAACATAGTGGCCTAATGACCGGCACATTACCGACCGACCTCAATCGGTGCCATGACATAACCGTTACGTTATACGAATTCTAGTTCGACGCTCCCAAACTATTGTGTCTCTTAACTACATAAAGTAAGGAATTGCACATTCGGTTTCCGCACTGTTGCATAAAACTATAATTTTCCATGGTTGACCTCCACATGCCAATTACATGGCAGGCAGCTGCTGTCTTAAGCGGTCTATTTACCTCACGCACGTCTACTATTACTCTCCCTCTATAATCCTAATGGTTAACTGTCCAAAAATAGAAACATTTCACTAAGTAAACCTAGACGATGGTTGCTGTTAAATTTTTTTCTACCTAGAGTACGCAAAATAATATCCGTGTTCGTTATTACATAGAATTGCATAAGCTAGGAGTAGTGTTTTTGCAAGAATCGGATTGTTAATTACACCTGAACATTACCATCACGAACGGTGATTTTAAGATTGTATTCTTATTTTTCTCTTACTTTATTCTATATGACTAGCTCTTCTGAAAATAGTTTCCGTGTTTTATAAAGTAACATACAGTCTTCGATCAATTCCCATCGTTCTGGGCTGTAAGATGATGTCAGTCACTTGAGTGAAATAATGGATTAAAACGCAGGCTATTTTAAGTCTAGGAATTAGACGTTATCGGTTCGCAGTCAATAGATTGGCGATTGTCTTGAAAATGGTACATCTATAATTAATTCAAATAATACGTTTCACTATCCGTTAACTACACACATTTTGTATGTACTAATTATGTTTCAATAAGAATTCATACCATTACCAGCAATGTTTTAGGTATTCCCTATCCTTGAATAAACACATTAAGCTCTGTCTGACTTGAAAGATGTTTGGTAGCAGAGGCGGCATTATTCTGTTTATCAGAGCGTGTCGAGCATAGCAATGATCGAAGTTTCAGCTCGGACGCTTTTTGTAGTGCAATCGTGGTGCGCCGCCGTGCCAGCCTCGTTTGCACAATGGCTTGTTTCATTTGCAACCACGAACTGTTATTTATTTTTCTTTAAGATAAATCGCTACTTCAATAGTCACAGACGCTTTCTTTGTGCAAACGAACTTTAACCTTAAAAGACATTCATGTGTGTTAGCACGACCTACATTTTAATTCATGTATTGTATATACAAGTACATATATGTATATAGCACCAGTCTTTATAATGTTCTTTCTCTGTCTCTCACTATTTATTCCTTTACACTGTCTAAATAATTAAATAGGATAATGAGATACTTTGATACTACGAGTAAATCGCTTCAGCAGTGACTTAGAAGCACATTAGTGATATACATACTTATGACATAATCGTATTCGGGCTTAGTGACTTTGTTGCAGAACCAGATATTTCTAATGTCGCACTGGACGTAACTTGGGTAACTCTTATTTGCATTGTTGCTTCAAATCCTTACTATGCCTAGCGAACAATTTCGCACACACGAGTACACTCGGTTTCTTCTTACAAGTTCAGTTTTTAAATTTACCACTCCATAGAATTATAGTAGGAAACAATATTTACTTCGATTTCAAAAATACTTGAAACGCCAACTGAACATATAATAACACAACATTAAAAGGCAAAAATACGTACATACGTATATACGTAGGTTTATACGTACATATTTGCAAATTCAGTCCGTCATGAATATTAAAAATACGTCAACTACTAAATATAGTTTCAAATATGCCTCTAACATGGGTTTCCCCTAAAATTGAGAGCGTTTAAGGCCATAGTCGTCCACACTAGCTAAGTGCGGATTGGCAGATTTCACAAAGCTCAGATTAGGTGCTGGTGTGCAGGTTTCCTCACGATGTTTGAGACGTTCTGAGAAAGTTTTTCTTTTAAACATTAACAAACATAATTAAACACAGCCAATAAAGATAGAATTTCAAATTCGTACTCAACTCATATCTAATACATTTTCTAATAACTTTCATCTATAAAAAGAAACTATGCGCTTTGCATCGAGAAGCCGAACCTGACTGACTCTCGGGAGAAAACACTTTCGCTAGCTACTGACCCATTCGTTTACACATATCAAGTATTGATTATTTTAAATTTCTATAAGACATTTTTATGTTTTAACAGCATAATTAATTATACACTACATCAGGGGTCTCCAAACTTTGAAGCCTTGGGGCCATAATATTTTTTTCGGTATGTTGCAAGGGCCATAACAATTTTAATTTTTCTGCGCACCTAAGCAAACATAGGCATTAGGCGTAATTCTCATTCTGCAGTTCCATTCTCTTCCATTCAACTTATCACAGCAATAGTAACAACAGTCAGACAGCTGTCGTGGGCCAGATTGATGACACTAGTCTCAAGCTGTCGCGGGCCGGATTTGGCCCGCGGGCCATAGTTTGGAGTCCCCTGCACTATATCATAAATATCATTTTATCCTAATTCCCATAAGTACAGCGATAACACTTAAGGTATTTTATTTTGACATTAAAAAATTACAAGTTTCAAGGCCCCCCACCGTGCTGATCTGCTTTTAAAATAAAGCGCAAATAAGAAAACATCAAGAACAAATAAACTCAAAGCTACGCCAAAATCTGATGAAAGTTGTTTGTGCGTATTTAAATACAGAATTGAAATCTTCTAGTCAAATACTCGTAGTGTAAAGCGAAAACTTGAAGAAGTGTTGTTGTGAAATTCTCTAATTATCCGTTGTCCTACTATTACGTTATTTGCACATGTGAAAATATACATCTATAGAACGTAAGTCGCATAACCTAAAAACCTAATCACCTAAACATCGATCTTTAGGCTAGATTGACTAAGAAATGTATGCAACGAGTGACCGAGGTCAACTTGGTATTTGTTTTGCTAACTGGTTTCACTAGACAACTCTCGCGACATACCCGTAAACCTAATAATTAGTACATTTTATTAAGTTACGGGTGTTCTGAAATATTGATATCTGATTTAAACAGTAGGTACATGTTTTATCTGAATCCAGCAATTCCTAAAATTAGCCAATATACAAGATATTTTCTAGTCTTTCCTTTAAAAAAGTTGCAGTTTGTCGCTACAAAATTTCTTTATAGATTCATAGGTTTCGAAGAAACTAAAAGAAGAATATAATGGAGACCGGCGATTATTAATGACGAGGTTTGATGTACATCTTTACATAGTATAAAACAAAGTCGCTTTCGCTTCCTGTCCCTATGTATGCGTAGATCTTTAAAACTGCACAACG